>JBBPOF010000464.1:0-23198 GCA_038091315.1 Porphyrellus cyaneotinctus | reverse complement strand
TTGTTCAAGGCAGTCTGCAAGCTCTTGAATACCAGGGCTTGCTGGTTGATCTGGGATATTTGCACCAGCCACATCATCATCTCCCACTGGTCTGGGATTGGGTGGATGTTGGTTATCATCATCATTATCATGGTTATGGTTTGGTTGCTGGAGTTGCTCTGGAAGTAGACTCTCCTACTATCCCTCAACAGTGGGATTGTTCCAAGGAGCTGATTCCACTTCCAGAATGGTTCCGGATTCATCAAAAGTAACATGTTGGCTAGAGATGATGGTTCGATGTTCTAAGTCAAGGAGCTTGTAGGCTTGCTGTCCATATATAAGTGTATCCAATCATGATACACTATCTTCCATGTGATTGGAACTTTTCTCCACATTGTTCTGTTGGTGTGTAGGCATATGCTGGACATCCAAAGGGTCAGAAGAAAGTGGGGTCAACCTGTTGGTTGAAGAAGATTTGATATGGAACCTTCCCATTGATTCCAGAGGCTGGACTTCGTGCAGTGACATATGCAGCAGTGGCCATGGCATTGGCCCAGAAGGACTTTGGAAGCTTGGATTCTTCAAGCATCATATTTGCAAGTGTAGATAGCATCTGGTTCATTCATTCTACTAGGCCATTTTGCTCTGGGGTGTATGGAGCAGATGTTTCATGAAGTGTTCCGTCAGTTTGGAGTTGGTCTCAGAATGCCTTATTGACATATTCAGTTCCTCCGTCACTATGAACAAATTTGACATAGAATTTGGAAAAGTCTTCCTGTCCCACTTCCATCTGGAAGAGAGTTTGAACGTCTTTCTTCCATTGGTTATAGATTTGTAGTGCTTCATTTTTGTGCTCTATGAAGTAGACCCAAGGAAAGTGAGTGAAATTATCTACAATGACAATCCAAAATCTGTA
This sequence comes from Porphyrellus cyaneotinctus, assembly GCA_038091315.1. NCBI lineage: Eukaryota > Fungi > Basidiomycota > Agaricomycetes > Boletales > Boletaceae > Porphyrellus > Porphyrellus cyaneotinctus. Next base: position 22,303 of record JBBPOF010000464.1, on the reverse strand, counting down.
ACCTTCCCTGGATCTTGGAGTTATGGGGCCTCCAACATCTGTATGGACCATTTCAAGTGGGTGAGTGGTGCAAGGTCCTTCTCAGGGTTCAAAAGGCAATTTCTTCATTTTCCCAAGAACACGTGCTTCACAGAATGAATGGGTGCCAATGAGTGTGTCTATTCCTTGGAGTTGTCCAGATTTCACCATCTATTGAATGTGGTTTGTAGAGATGTGGCCCATGCACCGATGTAAGAGATTTATGTCTACTGTGGCATGTGTGGCCTCCTTTTGGTTATTAGGGTTAACTCTTGCATGGTACAGTCCATTTTTTGTGGGCGGTGACAAGTATGGTGTTCTGGTCCTTCCAGACATAGCACATATCAGAATTGGCCAGAAAGGCTGTAGACAATCCAGCAGAGGCAAGTTGGTTTATGGAAATGAGGAAGATTCGGAACTCTGGAATTAGGAGGACATTGGATAGGATTATCTCATAGTTGGTTCCAGATGTTTTTGAGATCAGTGGTACCATTCCTATTCCTATAGCTGCAGCATTTGAGTTATCTCCCATGGTTACCAGATGAGGAGGATGTAGTGGTTGGTATGTTTGGAACCAAGAGTGATGGGGAACAATGTGTGAGGATGCTCCAGAGTCAATGATCAGTGTGTTTCTCCCACTGTCCTCAGGTTCAGACAACAGATAAGCATGAATGTGTTGCATTGCAGAGTGGGATACTGTACATGCTCATTAGCTATAAGTGCAGTTTCCGGAGGATCTGGAGTTTCCTCCACTGCGTTTGCTTTATCCTTGCCCTTTTCCGACTTTCTAAATCCACCCTTCCTCAGCTCAGTGACCCACTTCTTATACATATGTGTTGCAGTCACAGCTATTGTGAGTCACAGAGAGGTGGTGCTCACACCAGGTGGAAGCATTTAAGGGATGAGATGAAGGTTTGGTGCTTCCAGTCCGGAAGGCTTTCATAATGGACTCGGAATGACCAGAAGGATATAGCTGGGAGTCTTCAGAAGTGATGCAGGTCTCTATGGCGTCGAAGGTGAGTTTATTCTCTTCCACAGTGTTCACCATAAAGGATTTGAACATTTTCCATTCTGGAGTTTTCGGAAGGGAGTTGAGGAGAATGAAAGAGAGGACTTTGTCATCCACAGAGAATTTCATCCCAGCAAGGTGGGATTCAACAGTCTAGAGTGTGAAGATATGTTCAGAGACAGCAGAGGTCCCATCTCAAGTGCTGCTAAAGAGTTGTTGGAAGAGGTAGAAGGCAGAGGAGATGCTTGGAGTCTCAAAGAGCTTTATGAGCACATCAAAGAGTTCTTTTGAGCTGGTCTGGTTGCAAGTTTTCATCAGCAGGTCATCTGAGATGCATAGCTGAATGATGCTGTGAGCCTTCTCATCACATTCCTCCCATGCTTGGATATCGGAGGCAGTGGTAAGGGTTGACACAACCAGCTTTACGTCAGTTCCAGCAACTACACCAAAAACTTTTTCAGCATGAAGCTTTGCCGAGATTCGAACCTTCCAGATTTTGTAATTGTTTGGTCCTGTGAGGATTTCTTCTGCATGAACAGTGTCTGAGTGAGACATGGTGCAGATGCAAGTGAGTGAGTTCTGAAAAGAACTAGAGTGCACTGAGGGAAGTGCAAGATGGAATTTTGAGTCATTCCTGAGTGCTACCATTTAGCTTGTGCCAACAGGGCTCATAACTAAGAGAAGGGCAGGAATTGCCCAGTGCTCAGCCGCTGCCTAAGATGGTGGAAACAACTAATATTTACCTAAGAGAAGGGCAGGAATTGCCCAGTGCTATAGTACATTAGCTAGGAATGAAAACTAAGTAAAAAGGACTCACCTCAGCCACTGCCTAAGATGGTGGAAATGACTGAGGTGCTTGTAAGCAGGGTGAAGATATATATATTGTGGGTGGAGGTATACTCATATTATGTTACCTGCAATATTGTAGTAGTGAACTTGAAAGAACATTTTGAATTTCCAATACTTTCAATGCTTCCAATGCTTCCGAAAAGTGTGGGAATGTTCCGGAAGTGTGCAGGAAAATTCCAGAAGTGGTTCCGGAATGGTGGTTCCAGATATTGGGATCCAGAAGCATCAGAACTAAGGTTGGATACTGTCACAGCAGGACTCATCATTACCATATATGTAGCTGACTAAGCAATGGGGTACTTACTTTGTTGGCTTGCTACATTGACAGGCTTTGATAGTATACTACAGACAGGTCATGATTATGATAGTTCAATACATACATTACATCATGATGACATCGAGGCATGTGTTGACGAGTCACATGACACCTCATTCAGTGATGTCATAGCATTAATTGGTGCATTGATGGCTCAGCAACCACAGGTCTAGCATCAGTCATCATGACAATGACTTAGCAGCTGCCTTATCAGGCGTCAGTGGAGTTTGACAAATTTGGTGATGCTGCTCTTGCTTCACATGCTCCTCTCCCCTTGTCTCCTCCTCTGTATGTTATGCGAAACGTACACTGTACGTAGAGCGTACTCTGTTTGTCTCGAGGGAGGTACTCACGAAGAGACACAGCGTCCTCGATAGAACAAAGTTACAACAGAAGACAAGTCAAGGGTCTGGGTCAAGGGTTCCTCGAGTCGAACAGACTGAGGTCAAGGGAGACTTGAGAGCGTACAATGAACATTGTATTGCGCAGATCAAGAATAAGGAACTAAGTACAGGCAGCTCGGTATAAGTATTCATGAACTACTGTGGATGACTAATCAATGGAATACCATGGAAGTAGACAGAACGGCTGAGTCACGAATGAGTCATGATGGTAACTAGGGGAGACATAAGTGACGCGAGAGAATCACTTAGAGGAGAAAGGCTGTCCACAGATAAATGAATAGATATAAGTGCGTATCCCCTACCGGCAATAGAGAAGAGAACGGCATGAGGAGTGCGTTTACGGTAACGCAATGACGCTAAAACCATGCGAGTCAAAGAGAAGGAGAAAGTCGTCTTGTCCTGGCATTAGCATTCCAGGGAGGACGAAGGTAGAGAAACGAGAAGAAATGAGGAAAACGGAGGCGCACATATACTGAATCGTAACATTACCCCCTTCGTATACTGGAGCCCCAGGCTCAAGTAAAATACTACCTCTATGCATCCGGAGGAGGGGGTTCTCGTTGGAGAGCTCTGGGAGAGAAGATGGACGAGGCCTGCTTGGGAGTAAGGATCGCAAAAGGACAATCAACTTCTTGGTGCCCGAACGTAGCACAAGTGGAGCAAAGTACTCCAGGGCAATACTGGGATCCATGGCCCCATCGAAGGCAAATGCTACACTGGGTGGTGAGACAAAGATGTGACGGATGACCGGGGGCGGCACGATGACATTTGGGGCAGACGTATTGAGGGCAGTCGTCTCGCAGGTGCCCAAGACTGTTACAACAAAAACACTGGGTGGTGGCGGTGGCGGGAGTAGGAGGAAATATGTTAAGGAGAACATGAGTAGCCGCCGAGAGAACGTTGTTGCCAGCGGTGTTTCGAGTATAGTAGGATCGGAAGACGCGACACGCATCTTCGTCGAGATGTCGGCCAACAGTGTCAGGGTCGTGAGGGGAGCGAATAGCCACCGGAGTGAGAGGTCATTCGATAGGAGAAGAGGGAGTGGATGGTTCAATGGCGGTAGAGGTGTTGGACAATAAGGTTGCGGGGGAGCAGGGTCGAGAAGAAATACGGGATGCGAGAACGGGAGTGGCAGGTACAAAGGTTTCTTCCAGAGGTCTGGGAGGAGGAATGGGTAAGGTGGGTGGGGACCGAGGAGGAAGGAAGTCGGTAGCTTCCATGTATCTGTCTCATTCTTCCATAGACATGGACAAATAGATTTGTCGGAAGGTGGGATAGATCACGGTGGTAGGTAATCGTTCGACGAAGGAGTGAAATCCATATAGGTGAAGAATAGTGAGAATACGGCAAGGAAGAGCAGATATGTGGAGTTGAAGAGGGATACCAAAGTCCGAAGGAGGGTTCGAAGGATTGGCTAGGCGATGGTACCGTTCAACTGTCAGGACCTCGTGGAAGAGTTTGATGAGTTCCTGGATGACAACGTCTTCTTCGAACAGATAGAGATCCTTGAGGGCATGGCAGATATGTGGCGTAGTGAGAATAGTGGTGTAAAGAATGAGAATGAAATGTAAAGGCAAACAAACAGGACGAACAGGTCGAGAACACAACGGGGAGGTATCTGGAGAGGAAGAGAGAGAGGAGGAGGAACGAGATGACGATAGGAAAGACATATTCGGGGGAGTCAAAGATGATGGATTCGATGGTGTAGTTGAACATGCGCAGGGGGGTACTCACGGAGAGACGCCGCTTCCTGGGAGTTCAGTTCAAATGATGACTCGCCTTATAAGCCTCGAGTATCTCAGGGGCATGGCGGAGATTACTTTCAGGCTCCCAAGTGTTTTCCGATGACGGATAGCCTTTCCATGCGGTTAGGTACCGGCGTTTTCTGGTGTTACCTCTATGACTAATGATCCGATCAACTTCATACTCTTCTTCGGCATCAATTAGGTCAGGAGGGGGTCGGGAGAAGTTGGGACCATGTGCAACGGTTTCACAATAAGAGGATAAAAGGTTGGCATGGAACACGTCATGGATTTTCCATGTGGGCGGTAGACGTAATCGGTAGGTGAGCAGTGATAGGACCTGAAAGATCTCGAAGGGTCCATGGTGTTTCAGGGCGAGTTTCTGGGAAAGGTAGTGGAGGCGTAGATTAGAAGCCTCTAGCCAAACCTTGTCACCTACTTTCCAAGGGCGGAATTTCTAGGTGGAATGTTCCGTCATGATCCGTCGGGTGGTTTCATGTGCAGCTAGAGCTTCTTTTCGAGCTTCTTTGAGTTGGGAGAGTCGGTTTTCGAGAGCGGGGAGGAAGGTTTTGCCCAAGGGAGGATAAGACCGGGGTTCATATCCGAGAAGCAAGGAAAAAGGGGAAACTTTTGTAGAGCTGTGAGGGGCGGAGTTGTGGTGGAATTCAGCGGTGGTGATGAATTCGATCCATTTTTGGGGGTTATTGGAGCAGAAGATGCGGAGATAGGTTTCGATTTCCTGATTGGTTTGTTCAGTTTGGCCATCAGTCTGAGGATGATACGCGGTGGAAAGACGAATGTCATAGTTGAGGAGTCTGGCCAGTTCTAGCGCGAAAGCAGAGGCGAACTGAGGGCCTCTATCCGAGATGATGGAGTCATATAACCCAAATCGTTTGTAGACATGTTCGAAGAAAAGTTTGGCAACTCCTGCGGCATCAATAGTTTTAGTGCAAGGGCATAGAATTACCCCCTTCGTGAGGCCGTGGTCGACCACGACCATTAAGGAATCAAACCTGGCAGAGAGGGGAAGATCTGTGATGAGATCGACAGAGAGTTGCCGAAAAGGAAGCGAGGAACTGGAGACGATGGGAGCAAGAGGGGGACGGGTCGGGTGAGTATTGACTTTGTTTTGTTGGCAAATAGCGCAGCCGGAGACAAAGGCATTGACAAACGAGGACAAACCAGGCCACCAGAAGTCGCGTTCGACGATGGCCTTGGTGCGAAAACGACCCATGTGGCCAGTGGAAGGAGAGGAATGCAAGGAGTAGACGACTGAGTGACGAGAGGATGGGGGTACGTACATACGACCCTTAAAATAAAGATGGCCGTTGTCAAGGGTCCAATCGGAGAGGGAAGAGTGGGGGAATAGTGGGGAACCTTGTTGGAGACTGGCAATGGTGTGCAAGACAAGAGGATCAGAGGTAGAGGAGGAGGAGATCTTGTGAGCTAGGGTCGTGTCGAGGGCATTGATGACCAGGGGTTCGGGGCAAATGGAAGCGTCGGCATTGTTGGCGGTAGTATCTAAATGGTCACAGCGAGAGAGAGCATCTGTGGGAGCCATCTTAGACCCGGGTGTTACCTTCCAGACGATGTCGAAGTCTTGAAGGAATAGGGCCCAGCGAGCTTGGCGACGAGAAAGTCTGCGAGGATCTTTAATATAGGAGAGGTTCTTGTGATCGGTGATGACGGTAACTGGATGATTGGTTCCTTGTAGGTAATGCCGCCATTCAGAGAGAGCGAGGATGACGGCAAGGAGTTCCCTGTCATAGATGTCGTAGTTGCGTTCTGCAGGGGCGAAGGTTTTTGAGAAGTAGGCGCAGGGATGGGGGTCGCCATTGGCATCATCTTGCATGAGTACTGCGCCCGCGGCCAAGAGGGAAGCGTCAGTCATGAGGGAGAAGGGACGTGAGGTGTCCGGGATACAAAGGACAGGGGCGGAGGAGAAGATGGACTTGAGAGTATCGAACACCTTCTGTTGGAGTGGGGTCCAAGCCCATGGTTCATCCTTCCGGGTTAACAGGTTCAGGGGGGCGACGATGTTGGAGAAATTGGGGATAAACTTCCGATAGAAGTTGGCGAAGCCAGTGAAAGATTGTATGGCCTTGACCAAGGTGGGAGGCTTCCAGTCACGAATGGCATTGAGTTTCTTGGTGTCCATAGCGACCTTTCCTTGCCCTATGATCATTCCAAGATACTCCATCGTTGGAACATTGAAAGTACACTTGGAGATCTTCAGCGACAAGTTATGTTCGCGAAGGCGGAGGAGAACACGACGAGTTCGTTCATGATGGAGGGAGAGGGTACCCTGGGTACAAATGCCGAGGTCGTCCATATAGATCTTGAGCCAACGTTCCGCAATCATGTCCGTGAAGATGTGGTTCATGAAGGACTGAAAGGTTGCAGGAGCATTGCAGAATCCGAAGAACATGACAGTGGGTTCGAACAGTCCAAGGGGGGTGATGAACGCCGCCTTCCATTGGTCTTCTTCGCGAATCCGGATGTTGTTATATCCCCATCGGATGTCGAACTTGGTGAAGAAGTTGGCACCTTTCATGTCGTCGATGAGTTCAGGGATGAGGGGTAAAGGATAACCAAAACGTCGGGTATGGGAGTTCAAGTGTCGGTAATCTTGGCATGGACGAAGGGTTCCGTCTTTCTTGGGTATGAAGAAGAATGGAGATGCCTGAGGGGATTTGGAGGGAACGATACGACCGGTTGCTAAGTGTTCCTTGACGAACACTTCACAAGCAGAGAGTTCGGCGGGGTTCAAGGGATATATCTTGGCTATTTTCGGGGTGAACGTGGGGAGGAGGTCGATGGTATGGTCGAAGGGTCTATGGGGTGGTAGTTTGGTATGCATCTTTTCTGAGAAGACATCGGCGAAGTCCTGGCACCAATCCAGAACTGGTTGTTCCGTTGGTTTCTCAGCCTGGGCAATCTGGGTAGAGATGGTGATCTTGTTGATCGCTTCACCATTGTGCCATTGTTCTCGTTTACGGAGACGTTGAGATATTTTTCGATCGGCCTCTAGACCAAGCCATCGAAGGAGGTATCTTTGGGGAATATGTGGGTCATCGAGTGAGGGGGCTAATGGTCGAGGGATTTCGAGGGTGTGAGTGCTCCAGTTGATGTGGGGGTTCCACTTTCGAAGCCAGGGCATTCCTAAAATGATCTGTCTCTTCCCAAGGCTGAGTACCATGAGGTCGACATCATCAGAGAAGGAGTTGTGCTGGAAAGAGGTGTGGGCTTTCCAATGTATGGTTCCTTTTGCATTGGAGGTTCCGTCGACGTTTATTGCTAAGGTGGGTTTTGGAAGGCGGACGAGAGGGAAGTTAGCTTCACATAGGAGTCCAGTGTCGATGAAGTTTCCGGTTGCTCCGCAGTCAATGAGGGCTGTGGTTTCGACGATTTTTGTACTAGCACGCAGTTTGATGGGAATACGAAGGGTTCGTTGCTTGGGTAGTGCTACTAGTACATGGGCGATATCATGGGAAGAAGACGTCGAGACATCTTCCTGATTTAAAAATCCTCAGCTTCGAGGTTGGTTACAGCTACTTCCTCCACAGGATCCTCATAGCAGAGTTTCAGGGTTTGGAGGACTTTGGTTTCGTCCTTTCCTTGGGTTTTCAGGGTTTGAACGTACTGTTCAAGTGCGGAGGGAGGGGCGACAGTAGACTTCACCGAGGAGGTATCATCGGTCGTGGTAGTTTCGGTGGTTTGGACTTTCTGGGGGCGAGGAGTCGATGGTTGAGGGGTTTTCTGAGAACGGCATTGGGTGGCGTTATGTCTGAGCTTTCTACAACGGAAGCAAAGGCCCTCTTTGAAACACTTGGCATGTTCGGCGGGGGAGAGTTTTCGCAGGGTTACTGCGTCAACATCCATGGCGTTGGGGTCTTTGGTTGTTCGAGAGTTTAGGAGCGAGGGGGTTCCATGACGACCTCTCAAAGTGGCAATGCGCATTTTCTGCGCATGGAAGATCTTGGCCTGCTCAATCCACTTTGGTAGAGTGGTGGGGATGGCGGCCATGGACAGAATCATGGTGGCAATCTGTTGATCGATGCCGAGAGAGAACTGATCGATGAGTGTGATGGGATCGGTGATTCCTGCTTTCGCAGCAAGGTTCTGGAAGTCCGTGATATACTTCTGGGATCCATCGTCCATACTTCCATTTGGAAGCTTGAACGACTTCTGGACCAGCTTGGTGAGGTCGTGTCGAGCAACGGCTTTGATGTCGAAGGGAAAGAAGGTGGACTCGAAGTCCTGTACGAGTTTGGCAAAAGTTTTATTGGAGGCGAGGGCATTGGCATCGGCCATTCTGTCATACCACATCTCTGAGAAAGAGACACCTCGTCCCTTGCTCATCTTATTGAGAGTGGTCATGACCTGGGTTTCATCAGATGAATATAGTCTGGAGTTGATGGCGAAGTAGGCCTTCATGGCCTTGATCCATCTCATGGCGTCAGAGGGTTCCCCTGAGAAATCCGCGGGGAGGTGTTACGATACAATATATGTGCGCATCCGTTTTCCTATTCTCCTTTCATTTCTCTACTTTTGCCCTCCCTGGAATGCTAATACCAGGTCGAGACGATTTCCTCCTTCTCTTCAATCAAGTTGGCTTTAGCGTCATTGTGTTACCTTGAACGCACTCCCCACGCCGTTCTCTTCCTTCTTCTCTATTGCCGGTAGGGGATACGCACTTATCTTTGATTCTTCTATCTGCGGACAGCCTCCTCCTCTAAGCAGTTCTCTCGCACTGCTTATGTTTCCCTTAGCTACCATCATGACTCGTCTAATCGTTCTATCTGCTTCTACGATGTTCTACCAATTAGTCATCGATTAGTCATCCGCAGTAGTCCATTAGTACTTATACCGAGCTGCTTGTACTTTTCTCCCCATTCTTGATCTACGCAATACAACGTCGTTGTACGCTCTCAAGTTTCCCTTGTCCTAAGTCTCTTGACTTGAGGAACCTCGAACCCTTAACCTTGACCCCTGACTTGTCTCTTGTTGTAGCTTTGTTCTATCGAGGACGTTGTGTCTCTTCGTGAGTACCTCCCTCGAGACAAACAGAGTACGCTCGACGTACAGCGTACGTTTCGCGTAACAGGAGGGTGGCCTTGAGTTCAGAGGGGTTGGACATGGATGCTGGGGTTACTCTGGGTGCTGGGGGTGCAGTGGGTATGAAGGGCGTCACAGCCTGGGAGGTCCTGGATACAGTGGTATCAGAGTACAACGATTCGTCGTTGTTGTCAGAGTCCTGTGGTACTTGGTACCTTCGTCGAGAAGGTCTGGATGTCGTGGTGACTACGATGGGTCAGTCCTACTCCTAAATAGGAGGGACGGAGGGAGATTCTTGATCTTTTGTTACGCGAAACGTACACTGTACGTAGAGCGTACTCTGTTTGTCTTGAGGGAGGTACTCACGAAGAGACACAGCGTCCTCGATAGAACAAAGTTACGACAGAAGACAAGTCAAGGGTCTGGGTCAAGGGTTCCTCGAGTTGAACAGACTGAGGTCAAGGGAGACTTGAGAGCGTACAATGAACATTGTATTGTGCAGATCAAGAATAAGGAACTAAGTACAGGCAGCTCGGTATAAGTATTCGTGAACTACTGTGGATGACTAATCAATGGAATACCATGGAAGTAGACAGAACGGCTGAGTCACGAATGAGTCATGATGGTAACTAGGGGAGACATAAGTGACACGAGAGAATCACTTAGAGGAGAAAGGCTGTCCACAGATAAATGAATAGATATAAGTGCGTATCCCCTACCGGCAATAGAGAAGAGAACGGCGTGAGGAGTGCGTTTACAGTAATGCAATGACGCTAAAACCATGCGAGTCAAAGAGAAGGAGAAAGTCATCTTGTCCTGGCATTAGCATTCCAGGGAGGACGAAGGTAGAGAAACGAGAAGAAATGAGGAAAACGGAGGCACACATATACTGAATCGTAACACTGTAACCCCTCCCTCTCTGCATACCTGCTACTAGCCCTTGATGCCCTGATACCTCTACTCAACCCTCATCACAACTGCTCTCCCAGCAGTCTTCCTCATCATCCTCCAACAGCTCTATCCACCCTATGATACTTAGTCCCTGTCCCATCTCAGATGCCTGGCAAATGTGCCCAGGCTATCACAAATAGCATGCATCTCTAGCTTGACGCCACCATCTCTCCCCATCATCCCTACTATGGCTGAGCCTGCTACCTTGGCCACTGTTTTACCCACATAAAGAATGACTACCTCCTCTATGAATGCTCCCACTGTCACCAAACCATCCCCTGTCATAATCAGAATAGACCCTACTTTCCTCTTGCCAGACCCATGACCTATTGCACTTCACTGATGCTGTCAATGGAACTCTCTCTCACTATCCCCCATCCTCACAGACTCCCATCATAGTCCTCACACCCACCACCATCATCACAGCTTTACACTGATGTTCTGATCTCCTCATCCTTGCAACTTCTTGCCAAGCATCCCCCAACTTCCTGCCTTCCTATCCCTTGTTGTCCAGTCTCCCACCTCTTATTCCCACAGCTTCCTGCTGCTGCCTTCACCCCTGTCCTCACAACATTACCACTGGTCCTCTCAGTCCCATGTGACGACCCTCCTCTCCCCATGCCTCTACTCTCACCCACAAGAAGTGCCAATGAACTTTTCCTCCTGGCTCTTTTCACTCTTGAACAACCCTGGCATTAATCCAGCCACAGATATCATCCCTGCCCTTCTCACCAATTGTAACCATGCCCCTGCTCCCTCTCCTCCACCTGTGCTGGCCTTGCCTTGACTGTTTCTCCCTATCCCCTCCAGCAGCTCCCCCTCCCTTGGGAATTCCCTGTCTGCACCTGATATGCACCACCCTCCTGGCACTACACACTCAGTTTGACAGCTCTTATCTCTACTGTGCTACCCTTGCACACATGCCTGAATTGGTGTCCTTACCACTCTCAATTCCCATCACCATGCCCTCTAGGCTCACCACCTCACTCCACCCAATCCCTGCTAACCCCACACCTGCCTCTATCTTGCTGCTCTTTTCACAAGAAAGGCCTTGACTTCCTCATCATCAATTCTGGACAGCCTGACTGACCCAGTCCTGCCCCCCCCTGTGAACCCCATGTTTTGCATCACATCCCTGGCCTTGGTTCTCTGCCTATCTGCAACACAAACTCCCTGATAACCTGGCCATCACCACTTCCCCACCACACCCCACAACCATGCTCACTTTTGGAGGAACTCAGAGAGTTCACTCATAGAAGGGGGGTAATGTTACAATTTACCCCTATCCTTTACTTTTCACCTTAGGTAAGTCTTACCTGGACTTCATTTGCAATGACTCATCCCTGTTCTTTCATGTTCTATCACATTCCACTTACTTTGTCATTGCTCCCTTCTTTCACATTCCATTACCTTCCATTATCCTTAGTCAGCTGCACTTCTCTGCCTGCCCTTAACCATGCCTCATAGTATATAGTCCCTTCTCACACATTCCTAGAACTCTAACATAGACCTGCTCAGTCTTTCCTCAATACTTGTCCAGACCTTCTCCACTCTTACCTCACCTAGACACTGTGCAATCCAGTCTACTGTTGATACCCATGTTCCACTGATGCACCTAGTCCCACTCTCTTGACTAGTTTGCCATCCCTCCTGTCCACTGTCCCCTCATCCTCCACCTCTCGGATCCTTTGGATCCCCCATCTCTTCTGTCCCTTACCTCTCAGATCCTCTGTCCCCTCAAATTCCTTGTCTCCTTGGATCCTTTATCCTCTCAATCCTCAGTCCCCTCATTTCCTCATCCTCCATCCCTCACCTTCTCACTATCACCACATGGCTCTGTGTTACCACCTCCCCATCCCTCAGGCCCTCCATTCCTTCATCCTCCAGGCCCTCCATCTCCTCATCTTCTAGGTCCTCCATCCCTCATCCCTTGGATCCTCCATTCCTTCATCCTCAGATCCTCTGTCCCTCTTTCCCCAGATCCTCCATCCCCTCATCTCTCAGATCCTCCATTCCCTTGTCCTCAGATCCTCCACCCCCTTGTCCTCAGACCCTCTGTCTCCTCTGTCCCCTCATCCTCAGACCCTCCATCATCCTCAGACCCTCATCTCCCACATCCCCTCATCCTTGGATCCTCTATCCCTCATCCTCCATCCCTCATCCCTAGGATCCTCTATCCCCTTCACTCCTTGTCCTTTGCCCCCCCAGACTTCTCTGAGCCTATGCCAGTCACTCCCTTACTAGGCATTCCCTTCACTCTCCCTACGGCTGGACCTCCACACTGATTGAAGGGTAGCTTCTTTAATAGGCTATGCATGCATGCAAGCACAGCCACAGGTAAATTTCTCAATGTAAACATTGACTCTGAGAATTTCTTGGTGTGCAGAAATTTTAAGCCAAGCAAGGTGATTTATGCCCAAGTGTTTTAATGTGACTAGCACAGAGGCCCATCAGACAGAGAGTGAGCTACTAATTGACATCTGCACAATATCAGTTGCAAGACTATCCAAGTACAGGCAGTAGAAGAAACAGCACGTGTGTATGTATTAATTGCAGCACAACAAGGAAGATACAATGCCATTCAATAATGTCCGTCATACATCTGCCCAAGCGGCCACCTGAACAGATGACATCAACCACACACCACGGTGTCATCAACCAAACAGCTTACCCAAGAGAACCCGGCAAACTCTTGCTGATCGCGGGACGACAACTGACCATGCACTGGAGTCAGGGTCGGTTGTTCGCGAGTGAACTCTTCATCAAAGTTGCTCGTATCAGCACTGCCATTCTACGAAACATCGAGCATCAAGAATGGTAGAAATCGTGAAATAAGCTTACGACGGTCGGGAAGTAGGGTGGAGGAATGCGCTTGTTGAACACATCATCAAAGTTGACGTCTTTGAAGAACGGATGCCTCTTGATCTCCTCAGCGTCTGCCTTGCTGGAACCGAGTCGACGAGTTGGATCCCTCGTCAACAACTGTGGACACCTGAGCATCAAAGAAGGTGCGTCGCAGGCGAATGGACATCACCTTTTGCAAGATTGAAACGGCATCCCTCGGCATAGTAATCGGGTATAGTGGCTCATCTTCTAATATGGCGTCGAATATTTCATCTTCGTCATCACCACGGAAAGGCGACTGCCCGAGCAGCATTTCGTAGGTTAATACACCAAAGGCCCACCAGTCAACAGCGCGTCCGTAGCGTTGTTCGAGAAGAATCTGGTCAAGTGAGTGGATGTCAGCTTCGTGATAGCTTATAAACTACTAGTGAACGAACCTCGGGAGCCATGAATTCTGGGGTGCCACAGAAGGTGCTCGTGGTAGAACCATACCACATGTCCTCCTTGCAAAGCCCATAATCTGCAACCTTGACGTGTCCGTCAAGCGTCAACAGAATGTTATCTAGCTTGAGATCCCTGTTCGAGTTGAGCTCGATTTGAATAAGTGCAGAATACGTCGACGTACCGATAGATGATCCCATTGGCATGAAAATACTCCAACGCTAGAAGCACTTCAGATGCATAAAACTTTGCTTGGCGGAGAGAGAACTGTTTGCGTTGGATGTGTAACATGAGATCTCCCCCGCTAACATACTCCATCACAAAGTAGACACGCGTTTCTGTCTGGAAACAAGAGTGAAGACCGAGTAAGAAGGGGTGGCGTTCACGAGCGGCAGCCAGAAACACGCGCTTCTCCGAACGAGTGCTAGACAACCATGAGCAAGCGTCCTTGGCCATACTGCAGTAAAGATATCGTACCTTTCTACTTCATCGTTGTCGATGATGAACTCCTTCTTCAAAACTTTGATCGCATATAACGCATTGGTTCTCTTCTCCTCCGCGAGCATGACTTTGCCGAAATTTCCCTTTCCAAGAACAGCTAAGAAATTGAAATCATCAAGCCCAACCTTCCGCTTGCGAGCAGGCACGCGCTGAGTGGGCGACACCGTTGGAGGTGCAACAACTACCTCAGCCTGCTGGGCTCGCTGAGGCACGTATTGTTGATGTTGTGGTGGGGGAACGTGAGGAGGCAAACTCTGCTGAGGGTACGTAGGCTATTTCGGACGATAGTCAGCTTCTGGCAACACCTTAATCAATCTATTCACCTGAACCTGGGGGTAGTCTTCCTGCTCATATCCACCCGCGGCAGAAGGAGCTGACGGCGGGAGTAATGGCTCGTTCGGATAAGCGGGGGGAACCGGGACTCGTGCTCCTGGCGGTGGACGAGGCGGAACACTTGAAGGAGACTGATGATACCGAGGATCAACCCCATCCTGGGTGGGCGTACGACGACCGTAGGGCTCTCCGGGTTGTGTCGAAGGCGGTATATCTGTCGTTCCTGTAAGCTGTAACCGCTCGACGCCTTGAGTGATGGAGACATCGACTGGTGGAAGTGCCTGTGCCTGTGTTTGAGGAGTTTGGATCTGCGTGACTGGCCTAGCAGCAGCAGTTCTACCTCCGCGCGCTCGGTTGATATCGCGCCAGTCACGAAGCAACTGATTGGCGGTTTCCATGGACATGCCACAGAAGTCCGGAACGAGGTGTGCACAGTTGGCATGACAGGTAATCTCACACTCGGTGCACCGGCGGGCATTCTTCCGACCAAGAGGAAGGATGTAACCACAGTGGCAACACCAGTTAGCGCCCAGATTGGTGATAGGCTCGAAGCGGTGAGGGATGCGATGGTTGATCTTCTCTTCGTCGTCATCCTACAATGCGCAACGTCACCAAGGAGAAAACCTCCAAAAGAGACTGCATACCCCAGTATTTGACTTGGAGATACATTTTGTGACAACCTTCTCGTAACACTTCTTGTGACATGTGTATCGACAATCTTCGCATTGATACCCCACCGCATTGAGAAGGAATTCGCTGCAAAAAGCGCAGAGCATAATCTGATAGAACTGACGTTGAACGAATTTGTGGCCGTTCATTTCGTGAACTTCCCCCTTGCGCTTCCTGACGGCGCCTTGACGACCGAGGCCACCGAGGCCGGGGGCGTCCACGGGGCGCTTCCTCACGTTCTCCTTGACTGCAACACTGTCAACCAAGTCATGCTGAGAAAACACACGGAGCACGACGAACCAAAGTTCACGTGTAAAGCCAGTGCACCAGCAGGCTCGACAGCAAACCAAGCATCAATGCCTTCATTCTGGCTGGTGAAGCCCACCGGTCCGCCAGGCTGACTCGTTGCTCCAGGGCCGACATTCAACGGCGCATTTACATCTCCGAAGGCACCAGGCTGCGCAGGTGGTCGTCCAACAGACGGATCATTATCCATAGCACCGGCTGTCACCCAACCGCCCTGACCACTATCCATCATGACCTTTTGCCTTCTCAGCGCTTCGACGAGATCATTAATCTGGATCCAAAGGAGACCAATGGGAACTGGGTGTGGTTCGGAAACTTGTTTATCGTACACTGCAATTTCGACTTCGTTTGCCTTGTCGACAGTAATCTCAAAATCTTCGTTCCAACGGTCCGTGCGAGATGGATGGGAGCGAGCGCGCTGAGTACCTTCGATCTTGAGAGAAACATAAGTTTCAACAATTTGCTTGGATGAGGAACGAATTCGGCCTGAAGATACGATGGGAGGATGATCAAGTTCCCGGGCACCCTTGATGGTGACAAAGAGCTTGCCGGACAAAGGCTTGGCACGTATGTTCTCCTTGCGGTCATCCCCGGTACCTGAGTATCAATTTAGAATTGCTGAAGTAACGGAAGTGACATAGGGCCAGATTCTCACCAGATTGTTGATCGTCTTCTTCTGCGTCGTCTAGAATGTACAAATTCTTGTACCGCTTGAGAGCAGACTGCAGGAGTTGAATCTTTTTCTCGCTCTCTACTCGCTTGCTCTCAGCGTCCGCGCGAGACTTTTTGTCTCCGTCCGCCTGGTATAGCTTTGCCATCTTATCGATACCCTTTTTGTACTGCATCTCGACTTGGAGCTTGAACTCGAGTTGATGCAGCAACTTGGATATCTTGGCTGTAGTATGAGGGGTATCGGCTTTAGTGAGGTCAAGGTTCGAGTACTGCTTGATCTGAGGGGCGCTCTCCTCGCTGCCAAGGAGAGTCTGGGAGGTATCTGGAGACCCGGAGGTAGGACCAGAGGCGTCGAAGTTGGAAGTCGGAATTTGGGGGAGGGAGCGGTCCCTATCTGCGCCACGATTGGACTTGGCGGATGATGGCGACAAAGGAGAGGCGCGATCGTCGCGCTGCGCCTGGAGTTTCTTGCGAGCCTGGAGCTCGCGGAGGGTGTCTTCAAAGTAGGACAAAGAGCGTTCTGCTTCGCGAATCTTTGCATCGTTTCGTCTCAGGACGTCTGGATTTGATGTCGCTTGACGTAGATGCCTGGATGCATCGAGGACTTTTCGTTCAGTTTCGATGCGTTTGAGGACGTCCTGGATTTTCTGGTCGAGGTCGTCGAGCTTGTTTGTATATTGATTAGCTGGTTTGGATGATATGAGCGACAACGACGTACCATGGTCGTTTCAAATGTAAGGAATGGATCACCTTGTGATGGGATAGCAGCGTCAGTTGGGCGGGCGAGGCTGTGATTGTGATAAGAATCTTACTTTGACTTGGCTATCTTGTAATCCATTATATTATTTATTTATCCCTCCACCCCTCACCCTCATGCCTTCGATCTCCTCCCTGTCCACCATCCGCGTCACATCCCAGGACCACGTCCTTCGCCTCAAAATCACCCACAATTTGGTGCATGGATCGCCTTCCGACGTCGTACATAGCGTCAAAGGACGCTTACTAAAAGATTTCGACGTGCTTTGGTTATCCGACGTTGCCATCTCGCTGTCCGGATCCCTCGACGGCCAAGAAATACCTACTCATGACATCGCCCGTTCTGGACTCGTGCATCACCTTCAAAGGCAGTTAAAAATGGTACGCTACAAGATCTTTTCTTGACCTGTGAACTCACTTTTAATTTAGAACGCAGATCGGCTCGGCCTCAACAACGTGTCGCGCCCGTTTGTGGATGGCGTAGATGGACTTTCCAAATGTTGATAACCATTCACTACCTTTCTTACTGGTATCTGATTCTGTCTCAGTGACGGTGACGCCGTCGCGCCCATTACCTGACACGTCGTGTCCTCATGTCAATCTCGTTTCCTTGCACCTTGCCTATATCTGGAGGACCGTCACTGGGCGCAGTGACATTACCGATTCTGGTCACTTGGCCGAGGATATCAACCCGTTCTCCCCAACTCTCTTTCTTCCTGCCGAAACGCTTCTCAATCGTGTGACCGAACAGTTTTTAATTTACCATCTCGTAAGGTTCGTCTCCACTTGCCGAGCTCGGATCAATTTCGCACTCGATGAATGTAGCCGTTATCCTCTCATTTTTGGACCTTGGTGCAAGGTAGGTCCGTTATATGCGTCAACTATCAGCACCTAGTTCATTTTCTGCTAGAGGCTTGACCTTGAGATGGACCACTTCCCTTCGATTTGCCGCTCTATCGTGGAAATAATGACCCGGTCTGAAAACCACATGTTGCTGTCGAAACTTAAGCGCATCTTAAAGGTATAAACTGTGCGCAGGTTTCACTATTGATTCCGATTGTGTTGTAGATCGCCCGTAGGCACCATAAATTTGTCCGTCAGACGGCCTTCGCTGCTCTGTCCTCCTGCGCCGATGATACCGCTTCTGAGGCCTCGAAAGGGGAAACGGATGGTCTTGCGACACCGGTTCTCACGGACGAACAGGTTCTATGCGCAAGCTTGGAGCAACTCTTCCGGATAGGGTTTCCTCAACGTCGCTTCAAGGTAGGTCGTATTCAGTCACCTAGCTGAGGGCATGCGTCGTACGCGGACTTTATTAGCCCGCTGCAGGAGTTGCGCCTAAATTACCACAAGACGACGAAGATAGTCTGCTACAGTGTATACCCAACATGGGGATCGATGACGAAGACTCTTGGGTAGAGCTGCATGAAAACGTGACGTTGCCTTCGGCTACTTCCTTTCAGGTGTTGTTGGAAGACATGGACGTATTCGTTGATGAAGACTGTCCAGAGCGCGGAATGTGGCATCCACACGGTGCGGACGTGGGTTTGGGCGAATGCGAGTTTGATACCCAAGCGGACGAATCTCTTATCAGTGGCTCGATCTCATTAGCAAGCATCACCACGCGTTCCTCGCAAACTAGGCCTGATGCTCTTTATCACCACCAGGATGTCGACCTTCGCGAGCCAGACCCGGCCGCTAGCGGATTGCGTTACAAGGTTTCTCAGTCAACCTACCTGGAAGATGCCGGAACCTCGGCGGCGTTTGCAAGCCCTAACTGTTCGATGTCACATGAACCGCATGACCCTTATTATTCAGAGAACGATGGACAGGTGATGGGGTACGTGGGGCCGTGCCCAGGTGATTCAGACGATTTCGAGACTCTGGAGAGTGGGTCCGATCATGGCGAGGTGGAGGATTCGGATTCGATTTTGTCGTTGGAAGACGTCCCGTATGACGCCGGCGTGACAGGACATGAAGAGCCCCTAGTGTAGGATGAAATACAACAGATGGATTTGAAACGTGAAGGACGGGGCACATCCGAGTTCCGAGACATGAGGATTGGGGAATTGAAACTCCGTCGCTCCGCCAATTGTAGATTGCAAGTCGACTTGAAAAGTCAAGTAGCTTTGGTGTCCCCACTCCTCCGTAAGTTAAAAGGCTTCCTTGCTCCCTCCCTCTGCGGCCGTCGACCACCCCCCCACCCTCCATCACCATGCTCCCCGCAAAGCGCAACAAGATCGACATCTCCGTGCGTAACCAAGATCGACATCGCACACCGCCATCTCACATCTCGTCCGCGTAGAAACTGACACCGCAGGAGCAGCAGCTCTTCGCAAGGTACGGAAAATTACCCACCCACAAGAACATCCTCGCCAAAATGCAAAAGGTCCGTTACCACCCTCTGCATGCATCGTCCGTCATCGTCCGTTGAGAGGACATACTGTCAGGATCGCAAGTATTTTGACTCGGGTGATTATGCGCTCTCGAAAGCCGGCGTCACACCTCAGAGTACCGTTGGCACCGCTATCCCCAGTCCAGAAAAGTAGGCATATCTTCTATGTTTGTGTCACACCACTGATTGTCCACCGCATCAGCATTCCTCATGCATCATCACCCCCAACCTCGCATCAGGGGCTGTCCATATCGCCAACCAATCCGCTATGTCTCGCGCGAGAAAGTTCACTCTCACAATCCGAATGTGAATTGAACCCGAAAGAAGACAATCATGCCAACGGGGAAACTCAAGAAACAGCATAGGATCTTGTCCCTGAATGTGTCTTTACGCTCGCTGTTTTCTCCCATCAGGCTGTGCTCTTGTTGAACTATTCCCGCTATCGCACTTATATCTGTCCCGTGGTTCAAAACCCATGCCCACGCCTTGTCTGCCTCCTAAATCTCAATGTCTCGACTGCCTAACCACGCTTGTTTGCAGTCCTCGTCACACTAGCTTACTGTTTTTGAATCTGTATTATCGTTTGTAGGGTTATCATGCACATGCAGCCATTCTAATATATCATTTCATTGCTGAAATGAACCGCGTCTGTGGTACTTGTTAACTACATAAAGAAACTTGCTTATTCACCTACACGTGCGCCTACATCAACCATGTCGCCCGAGGATTATCGCAGCGAAATCGCACAGCACTTTAGCGATGCCGTCGCCGCAGACGATATCCTCGTCCAAGAATGTGAGCGTGTCCGACAACCTCCTGCACACACGTGTTTTTGTGACACCCCCAAGGCATGAGCATGTGTAAAATGTACAACCTTACCATCGAGAACCTGTCGTACAAGTGGCAAGCGCTGTCCTATTCTACCACGAACACACTCGCAATCTTCTCCCTCGCCTCCGTGCCCGACCTCAAGGCGAAGCTGCAGCAGGAGCTCGGCAGGCTGAAGGCGAGCAAGCAGGAAGCGGCGACGCGGAGCGCGTTTGGGTTTGGGCGGGGCAGAGGGAGGCCTGGGATGGGGAAGAGCCTCGATGCAGGCCTCAAGATCGGGCCACTGCGGTCGGGCGTGATCAAGGCTGAAGCTCCCGTGTTTTCAGGACTGAGCAGGGTCGTGTTCCAGGGAAAGTTGGACGAGGCGTCTCGCAAGAGCCGCGCTTGTGAGGATGTTGTTTGTGCATCGCGTAGCGTGGGTGTGCTGATGAATTCCACCTGTGCGGTCCAGATCGATACATGTACGAAAAAGTGACGGAGAGAAGCGAAGGTGGGTGGTTTCGCTTTCGTCGTTGTATGAACGAGCCGGCTGATCGCGCGATGGACTAGCGTTGGACGATCGCATCGACGAGTTTGCCGATCTCGTGCAGAGACACTACCGCGTCGACGAGTTTGCTGATCCAAACGCGGCCACCGAGGTTCGTTTCCTTCGTTCTACCCAGGCGTACGATTCTCATTCGTTTCAGGAAGTGACCACGATCGTCGGGCGCATCGTCCACGACGCCGAGGTATCCGTGTCAGGGGCGAAACTGAACGAGTCGTCGTTGGTCCTCGAGTCCTCGCGCATGATGGGATCCGGCGTACGTGTCCCGATACGGTTCGCGCCAGAAGCCAAGTTGCGGGGTGGCATAAAGGGCGTGGGTGGGTTGAGCCTCTTTCCTGGTGCGATCGTAGCGCTACGAGGGCGCAATGGTGGGGGTGGTTTTTTCCTTGTGGACGAAATCTTATCGGTAGGCTATGCCTCCTCCATCCTGATAATTTCGCTGAGAGTAATTGGTGTACGCTCCAGTTGCCCCCACTCAAAATGCCACCGTCACCTCCGAGTGATGCCAGCGCTGCCTTTTCCATGTGTATCGCATGTGGGCCGTTCAGCTCGGACTCAGACCTGGAATACAAGCCCTGGACGAGTTTGCTTGAAAAAGTGAAAGCAAACATGCCCGCAGCCATACTCTTGGTATGAAGAGATCGGTACACTGGAACCCCTCTGACGTTTATCATGTATGCTAGACCGGTCCGTTTGTCGACGCCGCAAATTCGCAGACCAAGGACGGGGACACGAACGAGACACTGAAACAGTTATTCGAACGGCAGTTTACCGAGAGACTCCATGATTTATTGACCGTCTCTCCAGGTAGCACGATACTTTTGATTCCTAGCGTCAACGATGTGATCAGTAACCACGCCGTCTTTCCCCAGTGCGAGCTCGAACCCGAATTCAGCAGGGATTCTGTGAGGCTGGTTTCATGCGCGAGGAGCAGTTCTAACGACCTTTTTTTTTTCGTAATATAGCGCATACGCCTGCTTCCGAACCCATGTCGTTTTGCCATCAACAGTGTTTCGTTTGCAGTGACTAGCGTTGATACTTTATTTCACCTTCGCAAGGAAGAGTTCTTCAGACGGACACCCGAGGTCGATCCGTTGATACCGACATCTGAGCCAGCTATAGATGGCATGGCTAATCTGGCACGCAATATCTTCCAACAACGCAGGCAAGTTGTACGTACGTACACATTGAGTACCATCTGATGAGTCTCTCGAATAGCTTTTACCCGATATTTCCTACTCCATTGGACGTCGCACATGAAGTCAACCTTGACGTGACGCACTTGGAGGGGCTCCGGCTAGTGGAGAGCGAAGACGAATGTGTACCAGACGTGCTGGTACTCCCAAGTCGCTTGAAGCAGTTCTCAAAGGTGCGTTCGCATTCATATTGAGACACGTGATTGAATTCATGTTCCCCTAGGTGGTAGACAACACGATGGTCATCAACCCGTCGTTCTTGTCCAAAGGTACCTACGCGATGTTGTCCTACGCTGGCCAAGGAACCGGCTTGGCCAAAGACCGCATGACGGCAGATATAGCAAAATTATCATAGCCATCAATTCGGCTCGTTCTTTTATGTGTGAAAATCGTGGTTATCATGGGTTATTGTCAGTTCAGGCGCATTTCCCAAGGTTTTGGTTGCATCCGCCATCATGGTCCTCGCTACAG
>JBBPOF010000463.1:0-23207 GCA_038091315.1 Porphyrellus cyaneotinctus | reverse complement strand
TGGAAGCCGTTTCGATGATGCACAGGAATGCTGTCGACCCGACCCCCGATGGTCACCCTGACAAAGTCACTGTTCTAAACAATCTAGGCGACACCTTACATGCACGTTTCGAGCGCCTGGGAGAGCTGGTCGACCTCGAGGAGGCAATTGCAAGATACAGACATGCGCTGGACCTCACCCCTGATAATCACCCTCGCAGACACATACTTTTAAACAACCTCGGAATCACTCTTAGAGATCGTTTCAAGCATCTTGGGGAAGTGGGTAACCTCGAGGAGGCCCTTTCGAGGCAGAGGGATGCTGTTGATCTCATCATCCTCGCGAATTTGTCTGCCTAAATAACCTCGCTGCCTCCCTATTCACTCGTTTTGAACATCTCGGGGAGCTCAATGACCTTGAGCAGGCCATTTCGAGGCACAAGAGTGCTGTTGATCTCACACCTGATGATCATCCAAACAAAGCATGTTATCTGAATAGCCTCGGCGATTCCCTCTCCGCTTGTTCCAAGTGTCTCCGTGAGCCGAATGATCTGGAACAAGCAATCTTACATTACTCACATGCTGCTTGTTACTCCACTGGCCCTATCATTGCTCGGTTTCGTGCGTCCCAGATTTGGATCTCATGTGCTCGTGGTATACGCCATCATTCTCTCCTTCAAGTGTATTCTGTTGCAGTTGGTCTCCTTCCTCAGCTTGCATGGATAGGTTTCTCCCTCATGCACCGCATTACCACGAACTTGTACAAGGCGCTAATGTTGTGAGGGAGGCGGCAGCAGCAGCTCTTGATTCAGGACGTCCAGAGACTACCGTGGAGTGGCTCGAGCAAGGACGCTCGATTGTTTGGGGTGAACTTCACAGCTCTTATGAAGAGCTGTCGGCTACCCATCCAGAACATGCCCGCAGACTACGGGAATTGTCCGCTGCACTAGAACATGCTAGTTCCACGTGCGAAGAGGCCTTGTCTTCGACAATGGGGACAGACGTGCAGCAAGAAGTTGACAGACACTGCTCCCTTGCGATTGAGCGAGACAAACTGCTCCAAGAGATCCGAGGGCTTCCGGATTTCGAGCGATTTACAAAGAGTTTTCGCAACTCTGGGATTCTGCACACTCCGGGGCAGTGGTCCTGCTTAATGCAGCAAAAATGCGCTGTGATGCGTTGATTGTTCGTGTCGACATGCATCGTGTCATTCATGTCCCGCTTTCCGATTTCAGTTTCAAACGATTTGCTGCTCTTCAGAACGTGCTGAAGAGCTTGCTCAGTCGCACCCATGTCCTACGCTATGATGAAAGGGAGGGAAAACTTGTGATATTTGATGGCGTCAACTGGGAATCTTTCTTATCCCCCTTGTGGGAATACGTCGTTAAACCAGTCTTGGATGCCTTGGGTTTCTCCGTACGTGATATCACCTCACTCAATCACAGCTAATCCATTCGGCTGTCTAATACAGGCTCTTGTGAATGCATCACGCATTTTTTGGTGTCCGACAGGCTCATTTGTGTTTCTTCCTATTCATGCGGCGGGTCTTTATGACACCGAGCATTCAGAACCTGGACACAAAGTATTCGATTTCGTCATCTCATCATACGTCCCTACTCTTAGCATTCTTGCACTGTCACAGTCATCTAAGTCAGATGAATTGCGAAGCAGAAATCTGCGTCTCCTCGCTGTCCGCCAGCCAACCTCAGACGGCCAACCAAAACTTCCAGGAGTAGAGACTGAGTTAGGATACATCAGGCAAGCTATCGTAAATTCACCTTCAGCGCGAACCACCCTCCTAGAGACATCTCTCGGCACGGTCGAGGAAGCTCTTTCGCTGATGCAGGAAGCGGGTGGGTCCATTTCGCGTGTCACGGGATCCAAGATGCCAGGAAGCCGACTGATAGTGGCCTTTGTCTCGCGGATGGACGCCAGTTAATGCTCACCGACATCATTGGATTGTTGCGTCCGCATGGTGGACTTGCCTTTCTCTCCGCATGTCAGACAGCAACGGGCCATGAGGGACTCTCCGACGAGGCCATCCATATCGCGGCAGGCATGCTGTTCGCGGGTTACAAGAGCATCGTTGCTACAATGTGGTCGATCAGCGATAAGCTTGCGCCTAACGTTGCAAGGGACGTATATGAACAACTCTTTCAGAGCAGGACAGGACCGGATTATAGGGAAGCTGCACGAGCACTACAGGAAGCCGTTGGGCATCTTCGAGATAGTGGGGCATTGTTCGACGAATGGCTTCCGTTTATCCATGTAGAGCTTTGAAAATACATGTCTGTCGGTATTGTAGACCCCTTGCTGGTCCATCTCACAACACTCTATACCAAGAGAGTTGAGTTACTAATGCATCTTCGATACAGTGTTGCTGACGTGCATCCGAGTCAGCAACGAATTTACAATGAGTATACAACCCTTCAAAATGTAGCATACATACCACGCAATTCAGCACAACTAGGGAGTAACGTGGGTATGACATACCACACGGGTACTAATCTTCAGAAGCAGCGGCCAACAGCAGCGAGATAGAGACATAATGGAGAATTGCAAACTGTACGTTTGTTTACGTGTATTTCCCTAATAACTCTTGCTCTATCAGCTGCAGACACGACCATGACTGCAACGCACATCAGCCAGTTCCAAGTACCACCCGGGACACCTGATCGAACGGTGGGACAGCCACAACGCTTCAGTAAGTTCTATCTCGTCTTTGCCATCTGGAGCTGTGACGCGTTGGACGACTTGTGTCTACCACAGCCTCAGTTACATGCTGCACAGATATAGTACCGCAGATATAGTACCGGTCACACTTACCCTGGGCCGCGACCGGCGACCCTTACCAACAATGTGGAGACTCATCACGGTACATAGTCACCGTATCTTGCCCATCAAAGAAAGGTTCCAAGTAGCCACATAGCTACAAATGGAACGAACCACGAATATTGTCATGCACATGACTGCTAAGATAGAGGCACCGCTCCTCTGAGATTGACTACCATGTCTGAGTCCACGATAACGGAAACCTTTTACCTCATTATGCAAAAAGGCAAGCCCCTCTCTCTGATCGTTGCACCATCATACTCATCTGTGCTGCGGTGATCGAAGGCGGCTGTCCCTGCCCCGACCCCGTGCCCGCTGCATCATCACCTGTGCCACGAAGAGCGGTATCCTCATGAACTGCGCGTATATACATGGACATCGTGATTTGTCGCGTAACTCTTCTCCCCCATGTATCACGGCGACACTTGGATGAGTTGACCGTACGAGTAAGGTGGTAGTATGTAGAACAAGACCCGGTCATTTGAACACCCCAAATTTCCCTCGAGAAGATCAAGGCTGCTAGTAGTAGGACAGTTTCAGAAATAACTTTGAATTTCAAGCCTCGCGTTTAGGTAATGCACCATATCGCGACATCGTCGCGGTTGTGCCGTACCGCCCCATTCCCTCGTCTGACTCTCCAACACACCACCATGTCCACCGTCACAGACGACTTCAAGATCATCCTGCAGAAAGGCAAGCTTCGTTGTTTACTCCAATACACCACAACCTAAACTACCTTTCCTACAACAGGGATCGAAGGCGGCTTCGCCCCACCCACGCCCACCGCCCGCTACGTCATCACCCGCACCACCGGGAGCAACGTCTTCACCGTCTCCACTGAACTCCGTCCTCATGGCACCCCCCGTCTTGGTCCCCCCAAGACACAAGAACTCAGGGTGGCCGATCACACCGAGTCGATCGCGCGACTCCAAGATCTCTTGCGTGATCTCCCGATGCAGTACCCCGGCGCAAGAGATCTGTACGGTCGGAACACCAGCATTGTACACGCGACGCAACCCACCGGCTTTGTGGATCTCCACAGGTCGGGGTTTGCCGCGGGGGAAGGGATCGCGGACCCGACGGAGGAGCAAAAGGTCCAGTTTGACGAGGCGGTGGCGATCGTTGAGAGGTTGGGCGTGTAGAGGGCGTGTATAGTGTGGCCATCCATGGCGCTTCATCACCCTCTAGGATATTCATGAGTGACATGGTCGGCGTATTCGGGCTCGAACAGATCATGTACAAGAGCGAGGTTAAGTATAGTGTAGCCAATTTCGTATGGTGAAAACGCGAGATGAGATAATGGGCCCGGGATCACATTTGGATTTGGATTTGTTTCGAGATTGTATCTAATTTTCGGAGGAGCACACGGTCGTGTTCGATGAGGCAGTACTGGTGGCGATTATCGAGAAGTGGGCCTCGGAATGAAGGGAATCCGTGTATGCATGTTTCCGGCGCTTGCTTTTCCATGTAACTCCCAAGCTGATGTTGCTTCAAGTTATTCAAAGAGATGATTATGCACTAGTAGCGAGACTAGATGTGTTACAGTAGTGTATGTACACAATGCAATAAAGGGATAAATAACTGGCACCAGCATCAAGTATATACATACTACTCCTGCTAGACAAAAGTTAGGCGGTGCCCTCCGTCTAAAATTTGTCGGTCAAATCAAGTACCTGGGGATTCTACTGTCATAGAAAAAATAAATCAAATGAGCCCCATCTCATCCCACCAGAACCTCTGCACCAGCTTCGTTATCCGAACCTACCCAAGGATCGGACTCGACAGCCTCCACTCTGCTCCCCTCACTACTCCCCTTCTCCCGCTCCGCTTCCTTATCCCCAATCCGACTCAAAAACACTGACAACAGTCCCAAGCCCCAACCAAGGCACCAAGGACACGGATGCCCACCTCACGCCATTCTGGAACGCATCCCTTATCATGGTCTGCACAGCTCTCGGCAGTCCGTCGAGACTCGTCAGCGATGTCAGTCCGCCATCGTTGAGAAGGGACATGAGCGCGATGAGGTCGGAGGGGTAGAGCGTCTCAACGAGGGACTGGATTCGCGAGGTGACGTACGCGTACTTTGGCGTTGAGGATGGTAAAATATTGGGCGAGGCCGACCATTCCTCCGAATGCTCGAAACTAGACATGGCATGGGAGTGAGTATATGAAAGGGAGTAACGAGGCGATGTACACACGAAGAACAGCATGACGATGTGGTTCAGTTTCATGAATCACCAGCGGTCAGACCGGCACTGATTCCTACCATCGCCATGAATCCGTTTCAGCGACATTAGTAGAAGATTGGGGCGCGGATAGAGGTACGAGCGCGTATCTTACCCGTTCACTTGTGCTTGTAGGTTGTGTTGCATGTACCATTGGATCAGGCCGACGCCAATGGTCATGATGGCGTTCCCGAGCACGATCGGATAGATGGGCTAATATCAATGCAGGTAGGCGCTTGATCGGGTGAATCGAGAGCAAACTCCCTCCTCCCTGTTCAGACGCGGCACACGTCAGCAACGAACCAGCCAATGAAAGCCGCAGCATTGAGCAACCCAATCTAGAATTACATTTTCCGTTTCTCTCTTTCTCCCATGGAACACGCATCGCCGCAACGTAGCCGCAGTTGATCCAGTGGGTCAGTGCACAGTAGACAACGCGTGTTCTGTGAACTTGGAGCCAAACCAGGGACACATTCCGACGGGATCCTCGTTCAAGTTCTTGGGACGATCAGCTGAGTTTCAAATTGGTTGCGCACTGTGCCCGTAGTACAGAATACTCAGGACGTCTGGGGCAAGGAGCCCGGGTAGGTCAAGTCTGATGTGACTGGACCCACCCTAGTCTCTGCGTGGTTGGAAAGCACGACTCAAAACGGCTGTTCCGCTTTGAATCCGCAGCTTGTCAAATGACCGAGTCGCGAGTTGCTGTAGAACACAAACTCCAAAGTCATCGTGATACTGCTATCGGACCATTCATTGCTGTGGATTTCTGTTCAGACAGGAAAAAGACATCCTGTGTGGTGGGGTAAGTTTCTCACTCCACTTGACAGTCACGGACCGGCATTCGGGTTTGTTCAGAAGCCGTGAATCACAAGTTGGAAGACGTAAAGAGCACAGATCAGGCTAGTAGGCTAGTAGCCATCTAGGATCCACCAAGCTGCTAGGTCACCGGGAGGGCCGCTTACCCGGGGCATCCGTTTGTCACACGCATCAGGGTATGAGTACCCAACCCTCTTGACATTGAGTAGTGTCCAAACAAGCATGTTTCTACTCTCCGAGGGTACCTTGTTCTTCCTCGATCTTGCGCTCAATTCCAGGCCTTGCGATGAAAGACCTTCGTTGAGCAGCGTGGTTCAAAAGTGGGTCGATGAGGTGGCTGCGGCGACCAATTCAGACGGCTCTCTCCACGATCATGCTCGTACGACTACGGGAGCGAGTTCGACGTTGTACGCTCCTTCTCCGATCTACCCTTCTACAACTGTTGGCCAAGCTTCGCCTACCAGCGGCGGTTGTGTCTTTAGTGGAGACAAGCCACAAAGTGCTCCGGTATTTTCCACGGCCTCGTTTCTTGCAGACGAAGACGACGCCAAAGAAAATGAAACGAGCCATTGTAGCGTGGATCCTGTCAGCACATCCGGAATGGTTGTGATGCTTTTTTTTTCTCTATACCCAATATATTTACCGACCGCCCAACTTGCATCGTAGATCTGTGGCGGCCATTGCAACCGAGTCGCAGATGCATCGCGCTCCCGGCGGCATCGGGATGCTTGGAGAGGTGTGAAGCGCAAGATTGACGACACGGACATTATCTCCAACATCGAGTCAAACTGGGACGGAGATATCAAGGTGGACCTCGAGGAAACTGTCCCACCGGCGGACATTGATAGCCGAATCGCCAACACGGTAAGCTTGTTTTCGTGCAGTGTATGGCAGCCACCT
The DNA here is from genome assembly GCA_038091315.1 of Porphyrellus cyaneotinctus. Taxonomy (NCBI): domain Eukaryota; kingdom Fungi; phylum Basidiomycota; class Agaricomycetes; order Boletales; family Boletaceae; genus Porphyrellus; species Porphyrellus cyaneotinctus. The sequence continues at coordinate 16,456 of JBBPOF010000463.1, read as the reverse complement.
CCAACCCTTGCGGTTCAATAGACATCCGTAAGCGTCGAGTCACCACCGCAGAAAAAAGTCAGATATGGAGATGCACTAGCGGCTTCACTCGTTGGATCCACAGAACCATTTCGAGGCTGTGCACATTTCATGGCGCAACTGCATGCTCTACACAGACCACAGGCCAAAAATGAGGAAAACGCCACCGAGATGATCAAGAAGCCGTCTGAATACACTACCAGGGACCTACCGGTTCCTTGCGACCAACGCTGGTCCCAATCTTTCCTCTCCACAGCGATACTCTGGTACAGCGCACAAAAGAATATTTGGAACGTCCCAAATGTGGACCTCACGTCGGCACTGCAACACATCTTCAACGTCGTTTACCCGGATATCAAATATAGAGTCACCCCAGCAGGTTCCGTTTTTGTGCTCGTAAGTTGTTTCATTCCAGTGACTGCTCTAAACCGTATGCTGACTCGATCACGTAGACCCTACAACGTATCCACGAATGGTGGAGTAGTTTTGGCTCGTCTGCACTAGCGATGATGTTGCACTTTTTCTCTTCACTCGACAGCATGGACGACGTTCATGCTGCCTCCGAGTTCCTCGCGACCGATTTTCGATTTCTTCGGGCAGACCCAGACTCGAGCGAGCCTACAGAGCCATTTCGCTCTCCATTCCTTCTCATGCTCTTGGCGATCACGCATCTGGGCGATATCACCGCGTTCGTGGACGTTGCAGAGTGGGATATGCGGGCAATGGCTGCTGGTGAGGGTGGTGAGGGCGTCATTGCAATCGCTTCGGCAGCAGTGCGTTGACCTTTTTTTTTTCTCTTACTCATACTAAATAATGCTATTTGATCCGAATCGATAGTTGGAACGCGCCCTGACCTTGTTTCGCAATGGTACCCTTGACGTCGACCACGTCCTCGCTGAAACCGCCCGATTGCCAGACGGTCCGCTCCCCGAGACCGTACTCGACACGCTCGTCCCGCCCGCCCTCCGGTTCTCGTCTGCCAACTGGAGTAGTCATACGGCAGCATACCAGGAGGCAGTTGGCAAACGTGGGGTAGCGTTTGTTCGGGAAACGTTTGCTGCTGCGCAGGCAAAGCGACGGAGGATTGCTGGGGGCAAGGACGGCGAGAGCGATGTTGGTGCTTGTATGAGCGTGTCAGGCGTCCCTGATCCGCGTGCTCTGCTTTGAGCAAGTTTAAACACGGAGCCCATCATGCGAGCGATCAGGTGCTTTGGTACGTAGAATGGATGCTACCTTGACTGTTGCTTTACGGGCGTGTCTCGTGTCACATTATCACTGACATATCGATACCCTCGAGCTCATTCCCTGATTTCTAAACTAATGTACGTTATTGGATTGCTCGTATGTATATCTCGAATATAATTTGCGTGCTTATTTACTGCCATCAACACGAGTAATACCTTGTGCACACTTCCCCTTTTTCTCTTGGATGATCATATCCGAGGCAATTCACAACTTTGTCTTGAATAACTCAACTTCGAGGTCCTCGTCTGCGATCTGTGATAGATCTAATTGTAGTTGATTTAACGACGCAGATCAGCCTCTGTTTATCCATGGCATCTGCACATAGAACGAGTTGGAGGAAAAGATATGGACGGTCCAGCGATTGAAGTGTCCACTCTGATCGGCGACTCATAAAACACGGACTAGTCACGTGATGTCTGACGCTCCCTCGGATGATATGCCCGCTATCGACTCCCAGGCGGCGCCCGGCCCAAGAACTGCACAACGTGCACAACGAATCGGGTGAGAAAGGTCCATCGAAAAGGGTCTGTCAGTGCAACGCTCTGAAGTATCGAGAAATAGAATCCACCAAAGAAATCACTTAGACTCGACGTTAAAGAGCGGAACTTGTGCCCGCAAGTTTCGTCTTGGAAGACTTTAGGTCCGTTTGTTTGTCAGCTCGCTCGCTTGTTTCATGAACAAGTAATATTTCCATGCAGCATGTTGTTGTTTTGGCCAATGAATCTCATGCTATATATATATAGCAGAGCTTTGCCAAGCCATCAACATCACAATGAGGCAAGACTCAGCCATCTAACCTGTGCTTGATCCATGACGTACCATCACTAAGATGATGTTGAAAGCCCGAAAGACAAAGATTACCATGATTTCATTCATTGTACACTGCCGTATGCCGTTTACTTACCTTCACATGGCGGCCTTCCTTGGGCGGCAGGCAGAACACATAAAATCCATGAGGTGCGTCTCCCCGACCCAAGCCCTTGCTCACATTGTTTCGACGATCACTGCTATCTCACATTCAATATGCTCTTCAACATTGCCTTTTCCCTGCTCGTCCCCACTGCTTTGGCTGTTCCCTCTGTGTCACGTGCACTCGTCCCCCTCCACGAGTCGCAAATCAATAACCGTCTCGAGCAGGTTGCTGGTGCTGACACACAGTACAGCACGAATTGGGCTGGTGCTATCTGGTCTCAGAATGGCGTGCGTAAGATCTTCAGCTATTCTGTCGCCGTCCCGGTCTCATCTACATCTCATTTTAACAGGGAACTTTCAAGTCCATCACCGGGACGTTTATAGTCCCTCCCCCTTCCGGCTCGATCGGGGCTTCTGCCGCTGCCTGGGTTGGCATAGACGGCTCCTCTTGTAAAACTGCTATTCTGCAAACTGGCGTCGACTTTACTATTTCTTCCGGTGGTCCCACATATGATGGTAAGATATACTCAACTATGCATCCGGATCTCACTGTTCCTCATTAACGAACAGCCTGGTACGAGTTTTACCCCGCTCCCGCTGGTGGCTTCACGGGCATCACTATCTCCGCTGGAGACCGCATCAAGCTCACTGTCACTGTTTCCTCCTCGTTAACCGGAACCGTCACGATTGACAATTTGTCTAACGGCCAGACGGTATCTAAGGATCTGATTTCTATCATTCCTCTCTGTGGTCAGGACGCAGAGTGGATCGTTGAAGATTACATGACCAACGGCAAGCTTGTTCCACTCGCCGACTTTGGCACTGTTACCTTTGAGAGCGCTGAGGCGACGGGTACTGGGACTTTTACCCCAACCGGGGCTACCATCTCCGAGATTAAGCAGGACAATGATGTTTTGACATCAGTCTCGACAGACGGATCTTCCCTCACCATCCAATATGTGTAACTTGGATTGTTAGCGTGGAACGGTTTTGTGCTTATTGGACCCTTGCATGTGCTATTGGCTTTTGTTGGACTATCCTGTATCGTCAACGCATTGCTCACGGTTGAACATGATCCTATAGCGGGCGAGGATAATCTACAGGACCTATAGACGACGCTATAAACTACTGCCTCATGCCCTCGGCTAGGCCCAGTGCCCCAATACTACTGTCTCCTAATCTACTGTATATGACTCATGTGCGGTCTTGCGTTTGGGCATGATATGGTTGTCGCTCGTTCCCCAAGTCACCTAACAGTGGTGTGGCCATGAGGTCAAGGTAAGACGTAGTACGTTCTTCAATGGATTGCAATCTCCAACAGCCTGGGCTCTACACAAACAGTCTTACAGAGACTGAGCGACAGGAATGGAACGGGAATGATGACGTCGAAGCTAGGCACCGAAGTGTACATACGAAATGTGCCAATGCAACGGGACATGTGAGTCACCATGTTGGTCACGACATGTACATCTCATCGCCGCACGCGTATGATCCAATTGCCCCCCATTGTTCAATGCCCTGTCGTAAAACATTTGTCCCAACATGGTTGCACGCAGTCTGCCCTGGTTCTCGGCTTCGCCTTCAACGGCCTTGTACTGGTTCTCGATCATCCACGCTCCCACTGTTGTCGTTGCCCTCGCCTTCGCCCTTTCGGCCGCGTCCAAGTTCCCGTTCTCGGTCACAGCCCCAGCCCCCATTCCCACCCCCACATCCTTCCAACCACGTACCAAAACCCAACAAACAACATCGCCGACGCGCGATGAACTCCTTCGTCCACACACTTACCCAGCAGAGAGATACGCCACCCTTGGATCGCCCAACTCGCACCGAACCAAATGCTGAATCGTCAACGGCCCGTCGTCGAGCACGAACCCGCTCTCAAACGGTCGTCGTTTCTCGGGACGGTCACCATAAGCGAGATGGATGGATCCATCCGTGCTTGCCGAGTTCGTTCACGACTCGCGCGGTGGTATCTTTTGCATCCTCGAGATGCGTGATTGTGGCACGGTGCCCGAAGCTCTCGCTGGGCAAGTCAATTTCGGTACCGACGTAGGGAACTTGGTTCTCCCCTATATGACCGACGGCGAGGAGGCGCTTCTGTTCGTGCGTCGAATTGGATGTCATGGCCCGTTGGGCACGAATGAGAGCGGTGAGGGTGGGGGGAAAGACGAGATATATAGATCTGAGGAATTTGCAGACCAGCAGCGTGCAGGGCAAGGCGGAGAAGTCTGCGGTAGGGGTCCTAGGGCACTGCCAGATGCGTGATCCACGCGGTGTATCTGAGTCGTCTGGAGGAACTCGGCGATAGGGGACACGACCTCGTCCCAGAGCGCCGTCCGTCACATTTGGCTCGCCTGGCACGCACTGCCAATGCACGAAGCATAGAAGACAACTCTCCTGGCAGCGTCCCACTCCGACGTGTCGTTGTGCATGCAGAGTGGGGGTTGACAACAACATCGATCACGTTTGCATTGCACATCCTCTACTTATACTCCATCATCATGGACACATGTACACCCCTCCGATACCCCTCTTCACCCCTCGGCCACCCGCGTCTCCTCCTCGCTCACCTTCACGGTCTCCTTCCTCTCGAGCAGCCCCTTACCAGCAACCTCCAATCCCTGCACCCACACCCCCCTCACGTTCCTATCATCCCCCGTGAACAAAAACCTCTCCAACCACCTCCTCACGTTCTCTTCCGTCCTCTCCTTCTCCTCGTCGCTCACCATATCGCCCCATACAGCAGGATTGCCACATGCGTCGTCAAGCGAGACCCACAGGGCGTCGAACGCTTTGCCGACTTCGAACGAGCCAATGCGTGTGGGGAGCGAGCAGACGTGCGCGCCGCCGAGGGTGGCAAGGTATAAGAGGGTTGCGGTGTCGAGTTTGCGGTTGGCGAAGGGGTGTGTGGCGGTGTTGTTGGAGTTTTGACCGTTTGGCAGGCCGTGCTCGTGTCTCCCGCAGTGTCGATGATGGTGTGCGACCTCTGCCTCCGCCTCCTCCTCGTCTTCCGTGTCCCCTTCGGCACCGCAGCAGTCGCGTGGACGTTTACAGTGTCCGCAGCATTTCCAGCACTGGCGAGCGCGTCGTCGTTGACGGCGTTCTTCATCAACTTCGGCCTGCATGGCGAGCATCTTGGACGCGGTACTCGCCATCTGGATCGTGTACACGATCGAGGGGTTGTACGCACCACCGACATCCGTCCCAAGGCCCACCTACATATTATGTCCCTGAGCGACCCAAGCGTAGCACAACCAAGGAAAACTATACCTTGACTCCGTGATCCAACATTAACCCGACCCGCGCCATCCCACTACTTAAATAAAAGTTGCTTGTCGGACAATGCACCACGCCCGCCCCCCTCTCTGCGATCAACTTCATCTCCTTTTCTGTCAACCACACGCCATGTCCCAACACCGTATTGTGACGCAACAGGCCGAAACGATCATACACCTCGGCGTACGACCCCGCCTTGAACCGTCTCTTGGCCTCCTCGACTTCGTGTCGGCTTTCAGAGATGTGGGTCTGGATGGCGATGTGCGGGTTGTCAGCTGCGAGTTTGCCGAGCTGGGTGAGAAGGGTGTCACTGCAGGAGAGTGCGAAACGGGGGGTGATGATCGGGTTTACGAGTGGTTCGTTGGCGTGTGAGAGCGGGAGGGCTTGGATGTGCTTGATGAGTTTGACAGTGTCGTCGAGCGAGTCTTTGGGCGTTCTTTCGATGTAGTAGCCAGGGCAGTTCCAATCCATGTTGCATTTCTGTCAAGGGTGAACGTCAGCGTGGACGGGATGGCGAGGGGGTAAGGGAGAAACGTACGCCGACGAACGCGCGTTGGCCTGAAACGACATTTCGTCAGAGCGATGGAGAGTATGCAAAGTATTTGGGGTTACCTTTGGCGCGGACGATATTCGCGAGCTCCATGGTCGTGTTGAGGTACAAGCTGCCATAGTAGCAGCTCGTCGTCGTCTACAACCGACGTGAGTAACAACCTAGAACGCGTGCACACGCTCACGTACCCCACACGCGAGAGAACGTTCGACGACTTTGGTGTACGCGGGTATGGCATACTCTGTGGTACCGAACCTAGCCTCGGTGGGGAAGACATACTCGACAAGCCAATCGAGAAGCTCTCTGTCGCCGCCACTGAGGAGAAGATGGAATAGGTTAACAGACAATCGAGCCACGATTGTGACGATACGTACAGTCCCATGTTTGGGAACTGGCAGGCATGCTGAATGGCGTGAGTTGAGGGTTCAGTATCCACGATGCGCGTTAGTACGTACGACGTGTGCGTCGATCAAGCCCGGCATGATGAACTCGCACGGCGTCTTTGTATAGTTGCAGAGCTCGTAGTCGCCGTCGTTCAATCCACGCATGGCGATGGTGGGGTAGAGGACGGACTCGTCGATGTCATCTTCGATCCAGACGATGTTGCCATCCGCACCGACGGCGATCAAGCAGCGGGGGAGTGCATCGTAGTGCGTCAACGTCTTTGGATTGACGACGGAGCCGTAGTAGAGGTTGATCATGATGAGGGAGGTGAGTAGGGTGAGGTGATCTAGACGGGTTTATAAGACGAGGTCGGCAGGGTCATGTTCGTTTCCACCTCGCTTCCACCTCGCCTTGTGTTGCACATACGAGACGGCCGGTGTGATGAAAGTCCAAGTTATGGCAACGTCCTGGGAGCCACCCACCACCTTCTCACGCTTCTTTTTTCTTCTTTTGAACACTCGTCGTTGCACATTCCTCGAAGATAATTATCGTCCATGTTTTCATGACCATGGATGTTGAGCGAGATCTGAACGAGCTTCCTCGGAGTTATAACTACGATTGACGAGGCCATGCTCCTACCCGTCCTTCGTTTTAATGCTCCGAAACATGGACAGACTCTCGATACCAAACAACGCTGGTCTGTATTTGATAGATCAATCGTTCACTGTAGAGTCGATATCTTTAGTTTACACAGCCACCTTCACCACGTCGGTTTTTTCGGGTGTGGGTTGGTTGATCGTCCGCCGTCACGATGACTCTGCCCGCCAACGACGCCTTTTCGCTCGGCCTCGCACACGACCAGCTACGACGCTCCAAATCTCCTAAAATTTTGTTTTCCCCATCCCACATGTCCCCGAAGAAACGACGACACGCCTCATCGGCTGACGCTGACACCCCAACGAAACGCAAGTCCAAGCACCCCAACGGAACGCCAAACGGCATACACAAACCGAGTCCTCCCGTGATCGACTGGGAAGTCCCTCGCAAGGCTTTACACTCTTCGATCGGTACGTACCCTCGTCCGCGTCACGGTCCCCTGTTTGACGAGCGACCAGGATTCTTCACCGTATACCTCTACGCATCCAATGGGGACCCACATCGCATCGTCGTCGCGCTCAGTTCCGCCCTCGCCGTGTTGATACCCATAGACGTCCTCCGACTCCGTTACCCCTCTCTCGAATATGCCTTTGAGAAATGCGTCGGCATCTTTATGCGCGACAGCGAAAAGGTGCGTATGCCACCATATCCCCTTGGGTGTACACGACCGACGGTCCACTCAGAAAACCTCGAATGGCGTCATATGGTACATGCTCGGCGTCAACGCCGTCCTCATCGCACTTCCTCTCGACATAGCCGTCGTCTCCGTGCTCATGTACGTCTTGTGCTCCCTCATCTCTGTCCCCTAATCTCATCTCATCTCCAGCCTTTCTTGGGCTGACACAGCCGCATCGACCTTTGGCCGGCTGTACGGTAGTCGTACGCCTCCCCTCCCAAAGCGCCTCTTCGGCCTCATCCCACTCGCACCGCGCAAGAGTCTCGCAGGGTTCATTGCCGCATCACTCACCGGTGCTGCCATCGTCATTGGCTTCTGGACAATCCTTGCACCACTGAGACCGACCGGGCTCACGTGGTCGTGGCATGATGGAGTTTCGCAGAGCTTCCTCGGGGGTCTGCATGGCGGGTCTCAGCCAGTGTTTGCAGGATGGGTGGGGTTGCTCACGATTGGTGTCGTCGCCGGACTCGTGACCGGCATCGCAGAGGCCCTCGGTACGTGTCGTATGTTAGTCCTGCGTATATGCGCGTGAACTAACTGGGCGGTAGATCTGGGTGGTGTGGACGACAACTTGAGTTTGCCAGTCGTTGCGGGAGGATGCTTGTGGGGCTTGTTCAAAGTGCTCGGCTGGCTTGGCGGGTTGCTGGCGTGACCCTACCATCTCTTCATTCGGGGTATGGGTAGCGTATCCCAGTTCTTTCTTGATTTATGCTCTCCCCGCCATACTAATTCGTTCGCACACCATACTATACGACATGACTGACGATCCTCTCTATTCATCCCCTTCTCGAATACGATACGATCCCCATGCTCAATCACAACAAGCCTCGTTCCACATTCAGCACCCTCGCTTGGCTGCTTCCCACTCTCACCAACTTGTCATATATGATGCGAGGCACATTAGGTGCCCCGTCACGCTTGCATCTTCGATAGCTAGCTCCTTAGACGTCACAGCGTCCCCTTTTTTGCTCTTTTTTGTTACCATGCATGCACTTTTTTCGATGTGAATACCAGTTTTGCCCTGTTGTCTTCGACCGTGTGGTCCCTCCTTGCTAAGCAACATTTCCCATCAACCGCGATGTTAGGCTCACTTCCTACATCCATTGGCATCTCAATGCAACCCTCGATATTTGGCACCATCGGTCACAATTTTGTTTTCCTTCGGCTCGGCCCTTGGGTTCTCGTCTTCTACTTGTCTTGCCATTCTTTGGTCGGGGCCGTCTGCAGGTATCTATCAGACCGATGGCAAGAGGGGTGCGCGGTCATTCATTCCGACTAAGCCATTGAGTAGCCCGCCCGTAGTACTGTAGTCCTTCTCAAATCCATTCCCATACAATTGAATCCTTGACTCAGCTTGGTCTATGCCACGACGCCTCTGGAAGAAAACTGAAAAGGCAGATGGCCTCCCCGTGGGACCAAATAAACGTAACAAGAATCGAAGGTACACAGCTAGGCTCCGAGATGTATGTATAGGCGCGCTGACTCAACGGTAGATCCACCAACCTTTTCGTCCCCTTGTGGAGCACATTCACTGGCATCTAGTGTGTCTTCACAGATTGGGGCGACATGGATTGGTTGTCATTGGGTAGCGACCGCTGGATCGTACTCTTCCATGTTTGGGGCCATGGTGTAAGATGAGTATCTGGAATGCAAGATGCAAGATGCGATTGACCCTCTCCCGAGCGACATGGGAGCACCATTTGTGTTCCACATTTTTTGGTGAGAGACACGAGTCTTCGTTTGCTATGCCCGGATTACTTCCTGGCTCGAGTAACTGGTGAGCACAGGGTGGAGTAGGCGTCAGACAGCACTCCAAGCATTTCCCTTCTGTCCATGCAGCATTCGCTTTCAAAGGGTGGTAATAGGGCTACGAGCTTTCCAAATAACTATAACGTAGATTGCAGTAACACGGTGCGACGGAAGCATTTCATAAAGAAGGTCTGCATGCAGGTATGACGTCTGAGTCAGTACGCATTGGCATAATTCCAATGTCCTCAGCTAGCCGCAACTAATCCTCTGCGTCTAAAAGGGATTCGAGCAAGACTTTTACCTTGAGGACTATTATCTTCCGTTTCATTCCCTTCTCCCACAAAGATCCCTCCGGTGCCCACTTTATCAGCCCCAAGTGTGTTGCACACAGTACAGTTAGTCCTTCTTGACCCCCAGCTCGATCTCCCTCCGTTTCCTCCATATTGGTACCCTCAAACCGGTCACCAGGTGGGGCGAGGAGTACCTCGAAATCGCTTGATATCACTTCATCGAATGTCTTGTTGAGACGCAACGCAAGTTCGACGAGCAATGCGATTCGTTCCTTGAAATCGGACGTTATCTTGGATTGTATGTCGGGTTGAGGAGCGGTGCAGCCGGCAACCAGCAGGATATCAGAAAGATCCACGACGACCTTTTTGATTAGGGACTCTGGATTGTTGAGCCCGTTGTGGAGGTTGTGAAAGCGTGCTAGGGAACGCCAGCGTCCAGAAGTAGCTTGCGCCTCTATCGACCTCTTGTCAGCTGAAGAATACGATCCGAGATTTGGTTCCTCACCTGCTCCGCGTAACTGTTGATATATGCCATCAATAGAAGCACTGTGTCCTGCATCAATGGCCCAAGCAGACGCAGTCTGGCCAAGCATGGCGGTGAGGTAAGCTTGGAATGCAATCTGGAGTAGCAAAGGGACCTCTTGCGGCCTTGATTCCAAGGCATTCGCCAAAGCCGGTCCAATGTAGCCTGAAACCGTCTGCGCGATAGCCATCTGTTCCTCCGTCATCCCCGTCTCAACGTTCTTAAACCCCAATTCTTGCACAAGGCAGTCCGCCATGTACGTAGCATGCTGCTGCACCTCTGCGTTCAATCTCTGGATAGCGCGGATGACGTCCGAGTCCGAAGATGTGTCTGCAATATCGAAGAAGCCGTGTGGGACCACCTGATCTCTCGGTTGCACTTGACGATATTTCTGGAGCTCCGCAATTCGAGAGTGGGAGGTGGCAAGATCTCGACGAAGCCTCTCGACCTCCCTGGATTTCGTAGAACTCCGCTCTACATCCGTTGATTTCTGTTGATCGTCTTCGCCGTGGAGTGTGGAGGTAGATCTCGATACCTCGCTATGATGTAAGAGTTGCAAGCGAGACGGTTCATTGTTGACCAAACTGAGCCGCGCAGCCCGCTCCATTATGCTTGGCCCCTCCATCGGCTCCGTATGTTCAACCTCGGAAGCGCCACGCTTGCCACAAATGCTCAATACTGCACCGATGAAGGGGCGTGTATAAGCCCTCGCATTCCGTGGCGAGTTGCCGTGTGCCCTGTGCAGGGTTCCACAAGCATTAACCGTGCTGGTCAGGGACGAGGGCGACTAATTCGTGAAATAGTGGGCATTGGGTTCATCGTGAAAAAATATCTGTCCCTACCTTGGACGTGGCACGTTTTGCACAAATCCCATGCGCTGGCTCGATATTTGCATCGGTGAGGGCTTCCGTACCTGCGGCGATGCTGTTGGAGATGGACACGATAGGTACAATGTTACAGGCGTCCGTGGGTGAGGAGACATCTTTGTTATTTCTGTTTGCAGTCTGGTTGGCTGAGTGGACCCTGGCCGAAGTATGTTGTTTGTTCCTAACGCCAGGTGGGTAAGAACGGCTGCGGCTAAGTGGGAAAGGGGATGAGATTGCGCACCGACGATGGCCACGCGTTTGTTGCCACGCTCTACTATCTGTCATCTTCGACGAGCAGCCCTCCTGCAGAGTAGGCTTTTGCTGTAACGATGACGACCGTTGGCCATTCCGGCCTGCATTTGTGAGAAGAGGCATTACTATGGACCAACGTGAGAATCATGTAAACAGTGAATGGAATCTCCAGCGTTGGGATACGCACCTTTGAGAGAAATAGTGGGCAGAACTAGTGAGACTCTGGGAATCGAATCCTCGGCAGGGGCATGGCATTATATAGGAAGGGCGTACACTGCAAGCATTCGTCCGCTATTGACACTTGGAGCATCGTAACGTGCGGACTTTGGTGGAGTTTCGCAGGTACTGCGCCACCATCATAGCCATGTCACAGCAGACGTGTACTAGTAGTAGAAATTATTTGCTTGCGCTGGTCTTCACCAGGTAACTTCGCACTCACAAACGTTTTTCTAGAGGCCCGAAGTTGATGCACCATTCCATTGAAAACAATGTAATCCAGGATAAAGACTTGGTATGAATGCGGCATGTCTTGACCGCGGTATGTGGCAACGCAACATCGCTATAATCGCTGCGGACAGTGGTGCGGCTTGCGCAGATGGAAATTAAAGGTTCATTCCCTCGGGGAAGGTGTCCCACATTTCTCTGCAATGCGGCTTCGGGTGAATATGGGCTAATGATTGGGACGTCGGGCGTGCGCATGCGGCACTGTAGCCAGATGTCTTGTCATAAGGAACTTGAACTTGATTAATTACCGTCAATACCCTCCCGTCATTATGTAATTGAGGAGTCGTTCCTTTTACCGACACGTTGTGATCGGCATATCAGCACATCCGCCCACCTTGTATGAAGCAACGCCTTCCATGATGTTATAACGATTCAGGAGTTTCGCCCGGCCCATTGCATAAAAGACGTGGTCACACATTCAGCGGTCAATCCACTAAAGCGACGCACAGCACACGCGATGCAGCCGCACTAAGTGCTCTGATTGGGGTCCGGACAGAGCATTGCACATCTAATGCAGCCACCGTCACGGAGTAGATGTTGCTGGTGAGATTTTGTATGCGTGCAATGTCACGGTTCTCGTATATGGACTACAGATGTGCTACTAGAAACTGACATGCAAATTCACAAGGTGTCAGGCCCGGGCCTGAGGCCTGAGGTTTCAGTGATGATACTTGTACATGGCGTGTACAACTAGTCCGCGACATCGCTACCCCCATAAGCACAAAACCTGTTCACGAAACGCTTTTTGAAACACCCCCATTCCAGAATAGCCGACGGTGTCAAATTCCGCATCTTCAAGCCAACTGAGGGCGCGTCCGATTCTCAAATCTGCGCAGACAAGTGCTTCGACCTTGATACACGTCATGAGGTTGATTGTCTCCGTTGAGTACGAAAGTAATGTGTCACATTTGGTTTGTCAGAGCTTATCCGTAAATGTTCAGGTGTGCGCCCCAGTACGCCGGGTTTCGCCAAGTTCTATTCCTTCCGCGATGGGGGTAGTGATAAGTAGAGAGGCCTGTTGGAAGGAGGGTCTCACCATCTTCCGCACTTCCTCCACCCCCCCGTTCCGTTATTCTTCGCTCGCTTACTCGTTGCTTGGGTCTTGCTACTACCGAGCACCACGAAATATGCTTAACCATGACATCTCTTTGGACAAGGCAGAGCTCTTGTCAGTGCTACTGGAAGGGATCTTGTATGGTAAGGTCTGCTGACAATAGATTCTTCGTCAAAGCATACTAAAAGTTTGACGAGCAAGGTTTCTCGTTGTTGATGTTCGGACAAACTATATGGATACTATTTTCTCGACGGTCTACTTACCGAGTGAATCGTAAGATGTTCATGGTAGCATGTTTGTTGCTGGTGCTGAGCACCGTGGTCCGTCCCTCGTTTTGTCCTCCTGGATAGGCATCTGACAGCTACTTACATGCAGCACCTCGTGATCCATATCATAAGGGTCATGGAAGGCTTGGTATTGTACCGAGATAGGTACCGAGGAGGTCCTGTTGCCTATTTTTCGGATGTATCACAATGGACGTTCCTGTCAAAGAACCACGTGTATACGGTACAAACGCTAATAGGGGACGGCGTGATCGTATGTGTTCTTTCGTCTAGATGAACTTCGTCACTGATTGTGGCGCAGCTTTACCGTTGCCACATGGTATGGCAATCTATGCTCGTCATGATTGTGCCTGTGCTACTTTGGATTGCTGCTGGTGGTACGTGTCAATTGCGCCCCATGTCTGAAATTATTGACAATACTTTCGAAGTAACTGGAATCATGGCTACTTATACTGCGCAGCACGTAACGCAAAACGGGGTCTTTGGCGGGAGCCTCTCTTTATGGATCACTGCGTTTTGGGCATTTGCTTTGGCGACAAACCTGCTGACGACCCGTGAGTAGTGACGTCGTCAATGGGTATCCAAGAGCACTTATAAAATTCTTTCCCCTTCCATCAGTTCTGTTGCTTTTCCGTATCTGGCATGTTGATACTAGGGCCACCAGGAAGCATGGTCACCAAAATTCTCAACTGCGAGCGATTCTTCACATCCTTATCGATGCTGGCGTAATCTACTCATTCACCCTTCTCGTGGCGTTGATTTGTTTTGTAACCGAAACCAATGGCCAATACGTGGTTCTTGACATGGTCAGTAATGATGAATCGCTCATTGGTGGGAATAGTGCCGCTGAAGCATGATTACTGGTCTGTAGGTCACGCCCATCATCTCCATCACGTTTTACATGGTGATTGTCCGTGTCGGATTGACGCGTCGGTCCAAACACTCCACAATGATACCGCTGGAAAACTCGACCACGAGCAATAGTTTCAGCGCGGACAGAGGGCACGAAATGCAAGTTCACGTCACGACACTGACAGAGAGCACGGTCGTCAACAAACAACTCTCACCATCGTCTTTGATGAGCCCTGCCACCACCAGCAAGAAGCGCGAGAGCGAGATCAGATTTGCAGGCATGCGAGAGGCGGTGTAAGCTGAAAGAACGTGTTGACCCCGATAACAACCTGAGCGTGTATTGGACTTGCGCTCAACGACCCCACCTTCTCAAACGTTTCCCCTTGGGCTGGCCGACACCCGAATTCCTCCAAGGACGCAGGGATCCCACATGTCACCGATCGCACGAGCATCGTCGAGTCACAGCTAGAACTCATTCGCTAGTTAGATTCCAATTTCTATACTATCCTCGCTTCGTCGCAGCAGCCAGCTGCAGTTTCCGACTCGCAATGGCAGTCACGATGGCACGGGTTGCGACAGAACCAAATCGGCGCCGGTATCGCTGCGCAGTGTCAAAAGCCCCCCCGGATAGCAATCTCGTGCACGTGTCGTTTACGTGGCGACGTCTAGAACACATCACCAGACTGAAATACGCAGTACATCTCATATGCGATCCCCGCAACACACATTTCCCATTATTAGCATTCTGCATGTGCTACTCGTCTCGTCTAGGCGTTCATGTGTGGTCGCTTCGTTTCGGCCTCCTCCTCTTGGATACGTTGTCCTGTGTTCTGGAATATAATACCCCGGTTCTTGAAACAGGTCCAAGTCGGAAGTGAATGGATTGAAAACGATCCGAAGCAGCGGAAAGACACTGCTTCATTTACATGGAAGAGGGCAGGACCGTGCTCCGATCCAAAAGGAAAATCGGTCAGAGTCAGGGCGAACCGAAATTCTACCGTCGGTGTGGGACGCCGAAAAGTTGAAGGTAGTGCAAGTCCCGATGCATCCGTACCGTACAGTGTACACGAATATCAGCTTATCAAGTCGCGTGTACACTCACTGTATCACCCGAACTTGAATGTGTACAACACCCCGATTCCACACTGTAATTCTCCTGCCCACCCAACCGTGTTCATATTACGAGCGCTTGTCCACCACCCGACCGTGTTTGCTCGCTCAAGCGCTCACTACCCTAGTCCGCGTTCACACGAGGTCCAGCATTTGCCGTCATCCAGACTACATTTGCCCACCATTTCACTCGTGTTCAAGCCCTAGCACTCATTCCAACACTCAATATTTGTCCCCTACCTCGTCAAATGGTCCTCGGCGCGGTAATTGTTGCTATGCTGCATTTATTCGAGCGCGACCACTCGCTCATCGCCCCCGCCTTGTCTATTTGAATGTGATCACTCACTTGTAGCCCTCAGTGTGTTCATTTGATTTCGCCCATGCCTCGCCCGACACCCCCGCTTTGTTCACTCAAGCACCGGTGATCGTTTGACGTCCCCACTATGTCTATTCGAGCGCACCCGCCACCTGTACCCCCGCCGTGTCAATTTGAGCTCCAGCGTTCGTTTGATGCCCCCATCACATCAATTCAAGCACCAGCACTCATTCAACACCCCCACGGCATTTACCAACGCCTCTACGTATGGATACGACCACGAGTAACATGTTCAATGGTCTGCATGTGTACGTGGTGGTGCCCATGCTCGCCCATTGTCCGCTCACTTATTGGTATTACAGTACTCTCCATTTATTTGTTTCAATGGTCCTGCACCCTTACAACAATTTATTTATTCCAGGGCCTGTACAAGTATAGGGATAGTGCCTCTCCTTGGTCTAACCCACCCTCCTTTCCCTTCGGCCTAACTCATTTATCGGTGTTCGCTTTCTTTCATGCCCGTTTCACTCCTCGTTCCCCCTCTTCTCCTTCATGTGCGCGCCGCGGCTCACACCTCTAACACAGATTCCTTGTTTCTTGTTAATGCCCGTGCTGACCGTCTTGCATCTAATTCCCAGCGCTCCTTCGTTCCGCCTCTGCCTTTGTCTCTACCTACCTTCTTTATGGATTCCTATATTCTATACAGCGCCTCTCTTGGATTTATTGAATCTGGTGTATCTCGTACTCTGGATTTCTCAGTTGCTTCTCAATGTGCTAACCATGTCGACTTTCGCCCCGCCAGATTGCTCACTCGTGAGTTGTATGGTGCGCAGCCCCCTCCTCCACACCCGTACCTTCGCAACTTTACACTCGGCCATCTCAGCTCGATCCGCTTCCGGCGGGTTGGGGACACCACCGCTCTGTATCCCTCGGGCCAT
>JBBPOF010000462.1:0-23248 GCA_038091315.1 Porphyrellus cyaneotinctus | reverse complement strand
GGGGGTACTCACGAAGAGATGCCGCTTCCTGGGAGTTCAGTTCAAACGATGACTCGCCTTATAAGCCTTGAGTATCTCAGGGGCATGGCGGAGATTGCTTTCAGGTTCCCATGTGTTTTCTGAAGACGGATAGCCCTTCCATGCAGTTAGGTACCAGCGTTTTCCGGCGTTGCCTCTATGACTAATGATCTGATTGACTTCATACTCTTCTTCAGCATCAATTAGGTCAGGAGGGGGTCGGGAGAAGTTGGGACCATGTGTGGCAGTTTCGCGATAAGACGATAAGAGGTTGGCATGGAACATGTCATGGATTTTCCATGTGGGTGGCAGGCATAATCGGTAGGTGAGCGGTGATAGGACCTGAGATATTTCGAAGGGTCCATGGCGTTTTGGGGCAAGTTTCCGGGAAGGGTAGTGGAGGCGCAGATTAGAAGCTTCTAGCCAAACCTTGTCTCCTACTTTCCAGGGGGAGAATTTCTGAGTGGAACGTTCAGTCATGATCCATCGGGTGGTTTCATGTGCTGCAAGCACTTCCTTCCGAGCTTCCTCAAGTAGGGAAAGTCAGTTTTCGAGAGTGGGGAGAAAGGTCTTGTCCAGGGGAGGATATGACCAGGGTTCGTATCCGAGGAGTAAAGAGAATGGGGAGACCTTGGTAGAGCTGTGTGGGGCGGAGTTGTGGTGGAACTCAGCGGTGGTGATGTATTCGGTCCATTTTCGGAGGTTGTTGGAACAGAAGATATGGAGATAGGTTTTGATTTCCTGATTGGTTCGTTCGGTCTGGCCATCAGTCTGAGGATGATAAGCGGTGGAGAGGCGGATATCGTAGTTGAGAAGTCTGGCTAGTTCCAGCGCGAAAGCAGAGGCAAACTGAGGGCCTCTATCCGAGATGATGGAGTCATATAACCCAAATCGTTTGTAGACATGTTCAAAGAAAAGTTTGGCAACTCCGGCGGCATCGATGGTTTTAGTACAAGGGCATAGAATTACCCCCTTCATAAGGCCGTGGTCGACCATGACCATCAAGGAATCCGAGCCGGCGGAAAGGGGAAGGTCAGTGATGAGATCTACAGAGAGTTGCCGAAAGGGAAGCAAGGAGGTGGAGGGGATCAGAGTTAGGGGAGGACGAGTCAGGTGAGTATTAACCTTGTTTTGCTGACAAACAGCGCAGCCGGAAACAAAAGCATTGACAAAGGAAGACAGTCCTGGCCACCAGAAGTCTCGTTCGACAATAGCCTTGGTGCAGAAACGACCCATGTGACCTGTGGAAGGAGAGGAGTGCAAGGAGTAGACGACGGAGTGGCGAGAGGATGGGGGTATGTACAGATGACCTTTGAAATAGAGATGGCCATTGTCAAAGGTCCAATCAGAGAGGGAAGAGCAAGGGAACAGTGGGGAGCCTTGTTGTAGGTTGGCGATGGCACGTAAGACAAGAGGATTGGAGGCAGAGGAGGAGGAGATCTTGTGGGCGAGTGTGGTATCGAGAGTGTTAATGACCAGGGGTTCGGGGCAAATGGAGGCGTTGGCGTTGTCAGTGGTAGTGTCTAAATGATCCCGTCGAGAGAGAGCATCGGCAGGAGCCATCTTAGATCCCGGTGTCACTTTCCAGACAATATCAAAGTCCTGGAGGAACAAGGCCCAGCGAGCTTGTCGACAAGAGAGTTTACGAGGGTCCTTGATGTAGGAAAGGTTTTTGTGATCGGTGATGATGGTGACTGGGTGACCGGTTCCCTGAAGGTAATGTTGCCATTCAGAGAGGGCAAGGATGACGGCGAGGAGTTCCCTGTCATAGATGTCATAATTACGTTCTGCGGGAGCGAAGGTTTTCGAGAAGTAGGCACAGGGATGGGGATCGCCGTTTGCGTCATCCTGCATAAGCACTGCGCCCGCTGCCAAGAGGGAGGCATCGGTCATGAGGGAAAAGGGTCATGAGGTGTCGGAGATAGAAAGGATGGGAGTGGAGGAGAAGATGGACTTGAGAGTATCAAATGCTTTCTGCTGGAGCGGGGTCCAAGCCCAAGGTTCGTCCTTCCAGGTCAACAGGTTCAGGGGGGCGACAATGTTGGAGAAGTTGGGGATGAATTTACGATAGAAATTGGCGAAGCCAGTGAAGGACTGTATGGCCTTGACGGAGGTGGGAGGTTTCCAGTCATGGATGGCGTTGAGTTTCTTGGTGTCCATAGCGACCTGTCCCTGTCCAATGATCATCCCTAGATATTCCATCGTAGGGACATCGAAGGTGCATTTGGAGATTTTTAACGACAGATTGTGTTCGCGAAGACGGAGGAGGACACAACGTGTTCATTCATGATGAAGAGAGAGAGTGCCTTGGGTACAGATTCCGAGATTGTCCATATAGATCTTGAGCCAACGTTCCGCAATCATGTCCGTGAAGATGTGGTTCATGAAAGACTGAAAAGTTGTGGGAGCATTGCAAAATCCAAAGAACATGACAGTGGGTCCGAACAACCCGAGGGGGGTGATGAACGCGGCTTTCCATTGGTCCTCCTCTCGAATCCGGATGTTGTTATATCCCCATCGAATGTTGAATTTGGTAAAGAAGTTGGCGTCCTTCATGTCATCAATGAGTTCAGGGATGAGGGGTAAGGGATATCCAAAGCGTTGGGTATGGGAGTTCAAGTGTCGGTAATCCTGACATGGGCGAAGGGTCCCATCTTTCTTGGGTACGAAAAAGAATGGGGATGCTTGCGGGAATTTGGAGGGAACAATTCGTCTGGTTGCTAAGTGTTCTTTGACGAATGCTTTGCAAGCAGAGAGTTCGGCGGGGTTCAAGGGGTATATCTTGGCTATTTTCGGGGTGAATGTGGGGAGGAGATCAATGGTGTGGTCGAAGGGTCTGTGGGGTGGCAACTTGGTATGCATTTTTTCTGAGAAGACGTCGGCGAAGTCCTGGCACCAATCCGGAACTGGTTGTTCCATTGGTTTCTCGGTCTGGGCGATCTGGGTAGAGATGGTGACCTTGTTGATTGTTTCACCATTGTGCCATAGTTCTCGTTTACGAAGGCGTCATGATATCTTTCGATTGGCTTCTAGACCTAGCCATCGAAGAAGGTATCTTTGGGGAATATGTGGGTCATTGGGTGTGGGGGACGGTGGTCGAGGGATTTCAAGGGTGTGAGTATTCCAGTTGATGTGGGGGTTCCACTGTTGAAGCCAGGGCATTCCTAGAATGATCTGTCTCTTTCCAAGGCTGAGTACCATGAGAGTGACGTCATCGGAGAAGGAATTGTGTTGGAAAGAGGTGTGGGCTTTCCAGCATATGGTTCCCTTCGTGTTGGAGGTTCCATTGACGTTTATTGCCAGAGTAGGTTTGGGGAGACGAACGAGAGGGAAGTTGGCTTTACAAAGGAGCCCAGTGTTGATGAAGTTTCCGGTTGCTCCGCAGTCAATGAGGGTGGTGGTTTCGATGATTTTCATACTAGCATGCAGTTTGATAGGGATGCGAAGCGTTCTTTGTTTCAGCAAGGCTACTAGTACATGGGCTATGTCATGGGAAGAGGACGTTGAGGCATCTTCCTGATTCAAAAATCCTCAGCTTCAAGGTTGGTTACGGCTACTTCCTCCACAGGATCTTCATAGCAGAGCTTCAGGGTCTGAAGGACTTCGGTCTCGTCCTTTCCTTGGGTTTTCAGGGTTTGAATGTACTGTTCTAACGCAGAGAGAGGGGCAGTAGTGGACTTCAGCGAGGGGGTGTCATTGGTTGAGGTAGTTTCTGTGGTTTGGACTTTCTGGGGGTGGGGAGTCGATGGTTGAGAGGTTCTCTGAGAACGGCATTGGGTGGCATTATGTCTGGGCTTCCTGCAGCGGAAGCAAAGGCCTTCTTTAAAGCATCTGGCACATTCAGCGGGAGAGAGTTTTCACAGGGTTACTGCGTCAACATCCATGGCGTCAGGGTCTTTGGTGGTATGAGGGTTTAGCAGCGAGGGGGTTCCATGACGACCTCTTAAGGTAGCGATGTGCATCTTCTGCGCATGGAAGATCTTGGCCTGTTCAATCCACTTGGGTAGAGTGGTGGGGATGGTGGCCATAGACAGGATCATGGTGGCAATCTGTTGATCAATGCCGAGGGAGAACTGATCGATGAGTGTGATGGGATCAGTGATTCCCGCTTTAGCAGCGAGGTTCTGGAAGTCGGTGATATATTTCTGGAATCCATCGTCCATACTTCCGTTTGGAAGTTTGAACGACTTCTGGACCAGCTTGGTGAGGTCGTGTCGAGCGACGGCTTTGATGTCGAAGGGGAAGAAGGTGGACTCGAAGTCTTGTACGAGTTTGTTGAAGGTTTTACTGGAGGTGGGGGTGTTGGCATCGGCCATTTTGTCATACCACATCTCTGAGAAAGAGACTCCTCATCCCTTGCTCAGCTTATTGAGAGTGGTCATGACCTGGGTGTCATCGGATGAATATAGTCTGGAGTTGATGGCGAAGTAGGCTTTCATGGCCTTGATCCATCTCATGGCATCTGAGGGTTCCCCAGAGAAATCTGCGGGGAGAGCAGCCTTGAGTTTGGAGGGGTTGGACATGGGTGCTGAGGTTACTCTGGGTGCAGGGGGTACAGTGGGTACAAAGGGCGTCACAGCCTGGGAGGTTCTGGATACAGTGGTGTCAGAGTACAACGACTCGTTGTCATTGTCAGAGTCCTGTGGTACTTGGTACCTTCGATGAAAAGGTCTGGATGTCGTGGTGACAACGAGGGGTCGGTCCTTCTTCTAAATAGGAGGGACGGAGGGAGATTCTTGATCTTTTGTTACGTGAAACGTATGCTGTACGTTGAGCATACTCTGTTTGTCTCGAGGGAGGTACTCACAAAGAGACACAACGTCCTCGATAGAACAAAGCTACGACAAGAGACAAGTCAAGGGATCAAGGTCAAGGGTTCCTCAAGTCGAACAGACTGAGGTCAAGGGAGACTTGAGAGCATACAACGAACGTTGAATTGCACAGATCAAGAATGAGGAGAGAAATACAAGCAGCTTGGTATAAGTACTAGTGAACTACTGCGGATGACTAATCTATAGAACATCGTAGAAAGCAGTAGAATGACTGAGTCATATACAAGTCATGATGGTTGTTAGGGGAAGACGTAAGCAGTGCAAGAGAACTACTTATAGGAGAAGACTGTCCACAGATGAAAGAATAGACATAATTGCGTATCCCCTACCGGCAATAGAGAAAGAGAACGGCGTGGGGAGTGTGTTCAAGGTAACACAATAATGCTAAAGCCGTCCAGGCTGAAGAGAAGGAGGAAGTTGTCTTGACCTGGTGTTAGTATTCCAGGGAGGGCGAATGTAGAGAAACAAGAAGAGATGAGGAAAACAGAGGCGCACATATACTGTATCGTAACACACCACATACACCAAGGAATCCACCAACTTGAGTGAGGTTCTGACACTTTGGCCAATTGCAGATCTTCTGAACCTTGGCTTCGTGGAGGATCTGCCCATCGAAAGTGCACTTATACCCAACAATAGTAGCATCTGGTGTGGCAAGGACAAGCTTCTTGGTGGATACAGTAGTGCCAATGTTCTGAAGATGTTGGAGGATGTGATTGTTATGATACAATATATGTGTGCCTCCGTTTTCCTTATTTCCTCACGTTTCTCTACGTTTGTCCTCCCTGGAATACTAACACCAGGACGAGATGACTTTCTCCTCCTCTTTAACCCAGATGGCTTTAGCGTTATTGCATTACCTTGAATGCCCTCCCCACGCCGTTCTTTCTCTCTATTGCCGGTAGGGGACACGCACTTACACCCAGTTTATTCTTCTATGGACAGCCTTCTCCTCTAAGTAGTTCTCTTGCACTGCTTACGTTTCCCCTAACAACCATCGTGACTCATTTGTAACTCAGTCGTTCCATTGCTTCTATGATGTTCTATAGATTAGTCATCCGCAGTAGCTCGCTGGTACTTATACCGATCTGCCTGTACTTTCGTTCCTCATTCTTGATCTACGCAATACAACGTTGTTGTACGTTCTCAAGTCTCCCTCGACCTCAGTCTCATTCAACTAGAGGAACTGTTGACCTTGACCCCTTGACTTGTCTCTTGTCGTAGCTTTGTTCTATCAAGGACGCTGTGTCTCTTCGTGAGTACCTCCCTTGAGACAAACAGAGTACGCTTGACGTACAGCATATGTTTTGTGCAACAGTAATGTATGACACCATGGCAGATTTGACTGGAAGGTCATTGATGAAGGGATAACTGAATTGAGGGATCTCATCTTGCAAAATGAATGACATGTTGCCCTGATAAATTTGGACAGCATTAGTGCTGCCTCTAGAGAGGGTTGTGAGATGCTGGGGACCCATTGGGGTGCCAAATGTTGTTAAATCCCACAGGTCCAGGTGCAGAGGCCACTGATTATAACCTGCAAAAAAATCCAACATTCCATATACTGCATATCCAGTGAAAGACTCTGTGAAGTGCTCAACAAAAGGAGGGGTTGATGAGTCATGGATGGTGACTGCATTCAGGGGGTGTAGATCATGAATGAGACGAAGTGATTTGCCATCTTGCTTGACAATACAGAACCAGCGGGAACAATAGGCAGTAGTGGATGGTTGGTAAACCCCCAATGTGATCTGATCCTTGATGATCTGTATCACTTCCACCCACTTTGATGGCAGGATCAAATGATTCCACATAACCTAGGGAGTGTGCAGTATAGTGGAAATCTTCACCAGTAGAAAGTATCATTTGTCAAGATGACCACGCTCCATCAGAATCCAAGCAAAGGTGGTCTTGTGTATGAGAACAATCCAGCACATGAGCATGAGTTCTTCAGGCCACAGCCAATTTATGGGATTGAGATCTAGACTGTCAGCATATTCCTGGATAAAGCTAACCCCAGGCATAAAATTGGGTGGATGCCTAGGCAAGGGCACCAATCTGACAAGCAGATCAGGTGGAAGGGAATGAATGATGTGAAACTCCTCATCCATAGGAGCAGTGACAGAACAAACCTTTTTCGCTACCAGCTCATAAGCCATTGTGTGGTGGACAGAGTCATAGGAGTAGACTAAAGCAAGGGCAGACAAAGCGCCTGGATTGAGAACAGATTGAGTAGAAGATAAAAATGCATAGTCCTTGAAAGGTGGAAGAGGTCCAATAGACAGAGGGGGTAACCTAGTGTATGAAGGGGTCAACTGAAAAGATGAAGATGAAGAATGTGCAATATGTCCCAGAGTGTGTCAACGAATATGAGTGGCCACCATCGAAGTGAACATGCTTTCCTTTCTCCTTGAATGCCTTATCTGCCTGAAAACTTGCCAATGCTTGAGCAACATATGGTTTGAAGTCAGAGTTGCCAACAAGGAAGCCATCATCCCTGTCTTTGGCTGTTGTGGTGACGAAAACAGAAGGATTGATGTTGAGAATAGCCAGTGTTTCTGGCATGACTGAAAACAAGTTAGTGAACACATGAGAGGAACAATCCCTGGTAAAGATAGCTGAAGTAACCACCTGGGTGGATAACACTGAGGTTTGTTGGCTGGCATGCACGAAGTTGATGCTGTCCTTAAGACAACAGCCGCTGGGTATCTGTAAAATATTTGTCCCATCAGGCATACAAAGTCTACCATTCATCCCCCAGATTATCTTTGCTGAGTTAAGGTACTCAAGACATATAGCACATGTGCAAGTGAAATGACCCACTTCAGCGCAGAAACTACAAAGTGCTGGACCGTGGGAAAGTGTATTCTTCTCCATCTTGATTGACTGGGGTGGTGGATTAAAAGGTGGCAAGGGTGCAGTATGCTGATGAAACGGAGGCTGCTGCATCAAAGTCTGCAAGCGAGGATAGCTGCTGGTCAGAGAGGATTATAAGGCAGATCCTGATAGTAAGAACTTTGCAGTGGTGGTGATGTCATCCATTGGGTAGGGGTCGTCTGGATGAAGGTCTGACTTAACAATGGTGAGATGGTAATGAATCTGCTCTTGAATAGCAGATGGGAACCCAATTAGATACAGCATGTTGTGTTCACTTTCTGACAATTTTTTATTAGTGATCAAAATAGCAGATACCTTCCTAAATTTCCTAGTATATTTGCCTAGGTCATCCTGATTGCACATCTGCTTCTTGGCATAGTCCTTGATGAGGTACTGGATGTCAGCTTGATAATATCGGTTAGTAGACTTGCAACCTGGATACAACTTTTTAAGGGCAGTGATGAATGCTGCCCAATCTGCCAAAACCATGGTAGTCTCCTGTAGAGTCTCCCACAGTTCTGCTTCTTTGAGGTCAGCATACTATTATGACAGCCATGGGTAGCAACTGACATAGGCTTAGAGAGGTCCAGGAAGACAGAGGATAGAAGAGGCAGAGGATCTGAGGACAAGGGGATAGGAGGGCAATGGCATTGAGCCGTGGGATGACGGTGGAGATGAGGAGGCAATGGCATAGAGCCACAAGGTGATGGTGGAGACAAGGTGGTGATGGCATAGAACCACAAAGTGACAGTGGAGATAAGGAGGTGATGACACAGGTCCATGAAGCGACAGCTGAGATGAGGAGGCAGAGGATTCAAGGGATGAAGGGATCAAGGATCCAAGGGGCAAAGGGATGGAGAATCAGAGGACAAGGGACAAGGGATCCAAGGACAAGGGGGTGAGGGATGACCAGAGTGGCTATACCAAGCCATGAGACGATGGTGGAGATGAGGGGATGATGGCATAGAGCCACAAGGTCATGGCAGAGACAAGGGGGTGATGATGGAGACAAGGGGGTGATGGTACAGAGCCATGAAGGGATGGCAGAGACAAGGGGGTGGTGACATAGAGCTTCAAGGTGACTACAGGAATGAAGAGGTGATGGTGTAGAGCCATGAGGTGATGGCAGATCAGAGGGACGACAGTGGAGACGGACAGTGATCTGGAGGGACAGTGGACAAGAGGGACAGTGGACTAGTCAAGGGAGCAGGACTAGAGGGTTCAATGGCGGGGACAAGGGTATCAACAATAGACTGTATTGCACAGTGTCTAGGTGGGGTCTGAGGAGGTACAGGGAAGATCTTGGTGTGTATCGAGGGAAGACTGAGCAGGTCTATGTTAGAGTTCTAGGAGTGTCCAAGAAGGGACTATATACTATGAGTCAGAGTTAAGGGCAGCATCACTGACTAAGGAACATGGAAGACCATGGAATGTGAAAGAAGGGGGTGATGACGAAGCAAGAGGAACATGATAGAATGTGAAGGATCAATGGTGAGTCATTGCAGATGAAAGAGATAAGTCCAGATAAGGGTTAGCTAAGGAAAAGGATAGGGGCATATCATAACACATACCTAAGAGCTAACTTGATTGTCTTTTCTTCATTGAGACCTGCCTGGTCACCAAGAAGTTCAATATCTTCAAGATAGGGTGGAAGGAGCAACACTTCCTTTCCAAAAAATTTGGGAGTGTTTTAAGTGCCTTGTAAAGGCAGAAGGACTGGTTGAGCATTGGCCATTGGTGCGATTGGGAGATTTCGAAGAGTGGCAGATTGTGGCAGAAGTGATGCAGATGAAAGTGGATTTGCAGTGAATGCAAGTGGTAATGCTAGAGATTGAGAGTGCAAATGAGCAAAAAGGTTGTCTGATGAGGACAACAATTGTTCTGAGAGAGGAGAAGGCAGGGGGATGATTCTTTTGAACACGAAGACAATGGCATTAAAGATGGCAGGGGTGGTGATGGTAGTGATCGATCGGCACTTAATCTGTGGTTTCTATGTGGGGGTGGAGTGGAGGAATTCACCAAGGACACCAAGGAAGCATGGTGCTTCTCCTTCTAATCAATTTGCAGCAGCAGGGAGAAATGCTAAATCCAGGGTGTTGTGGCATGCACATTCGGATGTTACAGGCCGGAAGAATTCGAAGTCTTCAGAAACATCAAGGTGATGAAATTTGGAAAGGAGCTCAGAGATTTTCCGATGCTGAGGTGTGGGTTGAAGTGTCCTCCTCAACAACTCAGAAGAACCCCTCACGGTGGGCTCCAGTTGTAAAACAGTTGAGTGATGTAGATGATGAGTAGGTAGGTGGGAGGAAGTATGTTCACCCCAAGAGTTCTGTGTGTAGAGCCAGTAACATAGAAGGGTTTGCTATGACACACCATGGAGGAGAGAAACAATCTGTCTTAATCTGCTTCTGGAAGATATGGCAGATATGAGAATCTGAAATGTGAAACAACCAGATGCAAATGAAGTTGTTGCTGAGTGCAACAGGTGGAATGATGATGAAAGGCTTATGATGATGATGAGTGATTCAAGTGATCAAGGCCAAGTGCACACAATGAGATTTCAATCTCTAGGACAAACTTTTTATAGTCTGGGCATTGCATTCCCAAGACTTTGCAAGGGTAAATTAAAAGAGTGCCACATGGGCATTTTTAGAGAAAGGAAAATGAAAGTCTAAATAAGATTTGCATGAGATTTTCAAGGTACTGCTGACAAGGGTGGCCTGTTGATGCAATTCAATACCAATAAGGAAAATGAAGGACTAAACATACAACACAAAAGGTCCGGTACCAGTGGATGCAAACAACACAGGCAGATTAAGATGGATTGAAGGCAGAAGGTAGTGGATAAGAAACAAATAAGGATGACTCACCATGGAAGGACTCTGGTTGGACATGGGACACAACAAATATGATGGCATAATCCTGTGAGACCTTCAAAATGCACCAGATGATGAGCTACAGCTATAGAGAGCAATGACTCTCTACAATGCACTATGTAGAAATGCCATGCAATACCCATGAGTGAATGCCTACCATGTTCTAATGCAGAAATGCTCAAATGGTGAATGCAAATGAACTTGTCCTGTGTGGTAACGCCAGATACTTGTTGCAGTGGAAATGTGCACAAGTTCACCTTGATGTTGTCACCAATGCAGTAACCCTGCTTGCCATCTGTTTTTCTTCATTGATCAACTCAGTGACTGACGTCCAACCCATAGCATTTCTTCAAACATGTCCAACAACACCCTTTTTTCTATCCCCAAGCTTAACAGCTCGAACTACCACTGCTGGGCTCATGCAATGGCAGTGTTCCTCCACTTCACTAGATCCTGGCAGAAAATGCAGAAGTCTTGCCCATTCCCTCCTGTTGACGCAAATGACAACTGTCTCACCATGACCCCAGAGGACAAAGTCGCCCTTGAGGTCAGATAGGAAGCCTGGGACAAAAATGATGACAAGGCAGTCAGCACCATCAAACTTCAATTGGAGCTTTGGCAAACATCATGCAATGTTATGCTGACATTAACATGGCAAAGTCTCTTTGGGACAATCTCCAAAAGAAGTACAACACCTCTTCCCTCACCTCCACTTATTTAGATTTTAAAGCAATGATTAGGCTGGTGATCTCAAAGAACAACCACCCAGCTGCAGCTTTTGCCAAGCTGAATGTGCATTTCATGCAACTATCCGATGTGGATTATGAAATCCCAATGAAACTCCAGGCAATGATCATCCTGGCTAAACTCCCTCAGTATGCAGACTTCGCTACCCAACTCCTCAACTCCAAGGCAATGGAGGTAAAAGATGACCAGACAGTAGAGGACATCTTGATACATGAGCTCCAAAAGCTCACCATTGCAGCTTGGCAACAATTTGGCAGCAAGCATAAGCCCAATCACTCCAGTGGCCAGCAACTGCAACAACAGCAGGTGCAGTCCAGCATCAACAAAGTTTCAAATATCAAGTGCAAGGGAGAGGATCCTCAATTCTCACAGCAGCAGCAGCAGCAGGGAAGTGGTGAGGAAAAGAAGAAGCATTGCACTGGTAAGCACTCACAACAGAGAGATGACAAGCAGCAACAGCTTAGCTTTGTAACAACACTGCCAGCAATGAGAGTTTGGCATCTTTCACCTTCTTCAACCTCATGGCTCTGTCCATCATCCACTCTCCTGCTACACCTCCACTCACTCCACCTGTCACTGACCCACACTCACTCACTCATACCCTAGGAATGGTCCATTACAGCCCTTCTGCCTTTCCTCAAACCAAGCGTGCCATATTGCTAGCACAACATCTCAGAGTCCCTGGCACAGCCCAGACTCTGCATCAACTGGATGGCTCTGCCAACTGTTGTTTTGACTGGTCAGATGAAAAAGCCTCCAATTCCTTCTCTTGTCCTTTCTCCTCCTGTCTAGAAGAAGTTAAAATCAAGATGGACGTTGTTGACATCATTGATGGAGACAATTTCTGTAATGAGGATGATGTTTCTATGGGTGAAGATGCCAACGATTATGGGGAGCGATTTTTCACCAGCCAGGCATCCTGGCAAGTACCCAATCCCTGTCATGGTCCTACAGGCACTGGCATGTGGTCTTTATCGCCTCAGATCAAACATATATACTCATTGATATGCCATATAGTAGATAGTGATAATTCTACTACTGTACTGTTCATCATGTGTGACAATTGCAATAAGCATGACAGTAAGAATAAGGGAAAAGGGAAAGCCAACCCACATGTGGTCCCATCTCACACATGGCTACTTGAATCAGAGGCTTTATCCCATCTCACAAATAAATTAAGTGATTTAATCAAGTGTTGGCTTTCTCCAAAGCCCAGTATATGCAAATGCCAAATGGCTGCGCCCCCATAAAGGGTTTTGGCTCACCTGTGTGGTTATCACTGGTCATCTATATGCCTTCATGCAATGTCAAACTGATATCCATGGGCACTCTTTTGAAAGACACCTGCTTGACACTGATGACCATGCCAAATGAGATCACATTCTATGATAAGTGCTATAAATGCACTATTCTATCTTTCCACAACCACAGAAATGACACAATGTACTGGATCCACATTGCTCTAATACATCCACATACCAACTCTACTGGTATGGTATCTGCAGATTTTGAACTACTCCACCATCACCTAGGCCACCCCTCGAAGGAGGTTCTACAAGCAGCAAAGAAACACCTAAAAGACTTCCCTGATGTTGATATTCTGTTACAAGTTCTGATATTTCCTGGATGTGCACTAGGCAAACAGCCAAATCACTCCTTCCCTCATAGTGAGAAGTGGGCAGCCACTCCCTTTGAGATGATCCACTTGGACCTTAAGTCCCTAGAGGTAGAGTCGTACCATTGCTATAAGTATGCCATTGTCTTTTATGATGATTTTACTTCCATGGGCCAGGTTGTCTGCATCCACTCTAAGAATCAGACACTGAAGGCTGTAAAACACTTCATAGCATACATCCACATGCAGTTTAATGCTAAGGTTAAGTCCTGGTGCTCCAATGCTGGTGGTGGATATACCTCCAGAGCTTTTCAGGAGTACATGCATGACAATGGAATTCAGATTATGCAGTCTGCTCGATGTGCACATCAGCAGAACAGGCATGTGGAATGTTTCATCTGCACTATTATAAATAAGGCACAAGCAATGTGGTTACACATTTGCTTACCAGCTTCCTATTGGGAGTTTGCAATGATACACACAGTCCATATATATAATAGGACATCCAATGTTTGTTTGAACTGGAAGATCCCCCTGAAGTTATTTAAGGGGGAGAAACCTTTCATTTCTCATTTATGCATCTTCAGATGTGGTGCCTATGTGCACATCCCTGAAGAGACATGTGGCAGGAAGCTCAACCCAAAATTGCAGTTGATGGTCTACCTTGGTGTAGCCATAGGGTCTGACACCAACTACCTATTTATGTGCCTGAATAATAGTATATATACATTGTCACAAGCAGTCTTCAATGAGAGCCTCTTCCCTCAATGCTTGAAAGCACAACCACATAAGCCACTATTGCACCCTCCACACTATTGTCACTCTCACAATGATGTCATCTCTGATCAACACCCAAATGACAGTTTATTCCAATCACTCTGATGTGGTACCTGCTCATGATCCCCCTCATCCATGGTCACCCTCTCCAGCTCCACATGTGGATCCTGTAACTCCACCTCATGCTCCTTGCCCACCTCTGATTGGCCCACCAGCCTTACCTCCAAGGTGACAGCCTGCAAGGCAACATCATCTGCCTACTTCATCCAGATAACATCTATGGGGATAAACCCCCTGTCAAACAAATCAAGGACATTGAGAGTGAGTCTCACTAGTGAAAGGTAGTTAAGAACCAACCTGCACCTGCACCAGAGACATCACCAGTTCCTGGCACTATGCCTCATTCCCCAACTCCTTTGGAGATGGACATTGAGTGCCTAGTGCAGGAAGGGGGAGATGCACTAGTGTCTTTCCTCTGCAATCATACAATTCTGGTCATGGAAACAGCTGCCTCTAACTAATGAGAGTGGAAATACTATGACATTCTAAAGCTCCCTGCTGAAGAGCAGAAACTCTGGTGTAAAGCATGTGAGGATGAGCTCCAAATACTCAAAGATTGCAAGGTCTACATGATTGTGGAGAGACCAATCCATAAGAAGGTCATTAAAAACAGATGGGTATTTGATGTCAAATCCAATGGTCACAAGTGTGCTTGACTAGTAGCTAAAGACTTTACCAAGGTTGAAGATACTGACTTTGACACCATTCCCAGTAGTATGATTTGAGATAGTGTGGGCCATGCTCCCCCTCTGTGCTTTAGAAGACTTGTATATCACCACTCTAGACATACGCTCTGCCTACTTATATGGGATACTGGAAGAGGAACTCTATATGGAGTTTTCTGAGGGATTTTTGCCCCCTCATCTTAAAGGCAAAGTCCTGCAACTCCTCCATGCCTTATATGGCCTAAAACAAGAACAAGCAGGACTAGCTTGGTGGTGCACATTGGATAAATCCATGCAGGAACTAGAATTTACCCAGCTTAAGTCTGATGCTAGATTATTCATCTATCACAAAGGGAATAACATTATCCTAGCAATCATCTACATAGATGATGCCCTCCTCTGCAGACCAAACAAAGCCTTTGTAGATATGTAAGATAAAGGCCGGATTCATTAAGAAATGAGAATGTCACAACTTAGGAGTTTCCACCAAATTCCTTTGTATGACCATACATGTTACGCGAAACGTACACTGTACGTAGAGCGTACTCTGTTTGTCTCGAGGGAGGTACTCACGAAGAGACACAACGTCCTCAATAGAACAAAGCTACGACAGAAGACAAGTCAAGGGATCAAGGTCAAGGATTCCTCAAGTCGAACGAAGACTGAGGTCAAGGGAGACTTGAGAGCGTACAATGAACGTTGTATTGCACAGATCAAGAATGAGGAGAAGAGTACAAGCAGCTCGGTATAAGTACTAATGGACTACTGCGGATGACTAATCGGTTAGAACATCGTAGAAGCAGATAGAATGATTAGATGAGTCACGATGGTAACTAGGGGAAACATAAGCAGTACAAGAGAACTGCTTAGAGGAGAAGGCTGTCCGTAGATAGATGAGTCATATATAAGTGCGTATCCCCTACCGGCAATAGAGAAGGAGAAAGGGAACGGCGTGGGGAGTGTGTTCAAGGTAACGCAACGACGCTAAAACCATCCGAGTTGAAAAGGAGAAGGAAGTCGTCTCGACCTGGCATTAGCATTCCAGGGAGGGTGAAGGTAGAGAAGCGAGAAGATATAAGGAAAACAGAGGCGCACATATATTGAATCGTAACAGATGATGATGTCATAGACTGTGCACTCTCACCACATGTCTTCCACATTGCAGTGGATTTTGCCAGTTCTCTGTCCATCGTCTGAGTTGCCTTGCAGCATGTTGCACCACCATCCTCAGACTCCTTCATCTCTGGTTCTAACTCTCTCAGTAAGTTTCAAGTTTTTGAGAAGTTCTGACCAGCAGTACTAACCTTTTTGACTCTGAACAGTTCACACTTCTTTTGTCTTCGGTTGGGCTGCTTCCAAGTCCTTGTCCTTCACAATGCTTGGACCATGTTTGCGCTGTGTATGGTCTCCCTGCCATACTGTGTATAGAGTGAGTCCATCAGTTAGTGGTGTCGAAAATGGCTGATACCTTTGTTCTCCTTCACAGCTTCCTTTGCCTTGCGTGTCAGCTCTGTCGGTAGTACTGCTTGGTGAGTGCTCGGCCCCAGAGTATGTCAAGGACTCAGAACTGACTGCCATCATTTTTGCTTGTGGTGCTGGCCACTGGTAGTGGGGCCGCATCCTTGACTAGCACTGCACCATCCGAGTCTCCCAAGCTGCCTGCCAGTGGCTGTGGCATACCTCATGCTTTCTTGGCCCCCCTTTTCATTGCAGCAAGCTTGCTTGGGTCAAGGTCTTTGTTTGACATTTCCTGACCCGATTGGAATGGTGGATGTGGACTCGGACCAGTGGATGAAAATTTCAAGTGTTGGCAATTCTGACATTGGATTTTCTTATAGGATTTTCGACATTTTGCTCAGGCTAGCAACCAGACTGTGACAGTTGCTTGCGTTCCATATGGTCACCATGCAATTTTATTTCAGTATCATTGGCTGTGTGCCAACAATCCTGAAATGTGAGTTCAACTCCCCCAAGCACGTAATCTTACTCAAGTTCACTGATGATCGTCTGTGTGGGGTGCCATTCTGGCTTTTCATTTTCCAGTTACTCTCATCATCTAGCCCTTACCACCAATCCCCCATGTGTAGCCATCTATCAGGATTCAGTGGTGGACTTGGTGAACACCCCCATCAACTCAGACACAGATGGCAACGGACAAGACCATGATCCTGTGATAATCATTGTGGATCCAGATATGGCGCAATCTGGCCTCCCTCAATATCCTGCTCACGCTGTCCGAGTCACCCCTGTCCACCATGCTGGAAACACTGAAGACGACCTGGGTGACTGGTGTGAGTCAATTAAGTCATATGGACACAATGGCAGCTTATCTTATTTATTTTTTGGTCGTCATGAAGTGCCAGACCCAGACACTGTGACTGCCAGTGACCTCAATTCTGAACTATCTCATGAAGAGTCCAAAGACAAAGACAAAGAAGCTGTGGCTGCTGTCCAGATCGAGATAGAAGGTGCTTGGGAGCCACACTGTCCACCTATTGACAATGATGGTGACGAGATGATGGCTGATGCATCAGACTTGGAGTTGGATGCCACCCCACCTTGCATACAACTTGCACATTCTCAAGAACCTACTGTTACTACCTTCTCCTATGGCCGTGCGGGCCAACCTCTCCAACAAAGTAGCCTTCCTTACACCAATTACCAAACCGCACTTGGGCCATCCACTCAAGACAACATTTACGCTCCTTTTCACTCAAAAATGGACTATGAAGTGGCTTGCTGGGCACAGCTTCGTGGTCCCAGATCAACAGCATTCACTGAGCTACTGCAAATTGAAGGGATAGGCCATGCTCTTGTCTTTAATTTGGAGAGGGAACTGACTCAGTGGGTTACAGGTGTCAGGTTCACTTGGGCTCTCATACAAGAACAGCCATGAACTTCACCGCATAATTGACAAGCTGCCCACAGAGTGCCCCCCCTTTGCTCACAAAGAAATCATCATCACTGGTGAATCATTTGACATTTTCTATCACAACATCATGGAGTGCATTTGTGCGCTGTATGGTGACCCTGAGTTCGCCCCACATCTCATTCATGCACTGGAACAACACTACACTGACAAGGTGAAGACAACTTGGATGTATTATGATATGCACACTGCCTGATGGTGGTGGGATGTTCAGGTATGCACCTACGCTTTGATGTCTTGTTAATGTCTAGTACTAACCTGTCTTTGGACTTCATTCAGAAAGAGCTCGAGCATGCCAAGCCAGGTGCCACTGTTATTCCAGTTATTTTGTCATCAGACAAGACCCAAGTCACGATGTTCCGCAATAAAGCTTGCTATCCAGTCTACATGACTATTGGCAACATACCCAAAGACATCCATCGCAAGCCTTCATGAGGTGCATGGATCCTTCTTGATTATCTTCCAGTCACTCGCCTGGAACACATCACGAACAAAGCTGCGCGTCGTCATGCGCTAACCAATCTATTTCATGCATGCATGTGTCACATACTGCAACCATTAGAGCAAGCAGGCAAGGATGGCATCTCCATGGCAAGTGGTGATGGTGCTGTACATAGAGGCCACCCAATCGTAGCCTGTTACTCAGGTGATTATCCTGAACAGGTGCTCGTCACTGGGGTCAAGACAGGTGATTGTCCTAAGTGTGACATTGAGCACAATGACCTCAGGAGTGCTGATATGCCAGCAGCATTACGAGACCTAGATGCAGTGCTAGATGCACTAGCATTGGTGGACGAGGACTATGTTGCATTTGCACAGGCCTACCAGGATGTCTGTATCAAGCTGATTTACAAGCTGTTCTGGGAGCATCACCCTTATCTCAATATATTTTCATCCATTACCCCAGACGTTCTCCATCAGCTGTACCAGGGACTCCTTAAGCATCTGCTATCCTGGATCAAGGCTTGCTGCAGCGAGTCCAAGATTGATGCCCGATGCTGCTGCCTTCCTGCCAACCACAACATCCACCTTTTTATGAAGGGGATCACCTCTTTGTCTCGCATCAGTGGAGCAGAACATGATCAGATCTGTCGGCTCTTATTGGACATTATTATCGATATCCCACTCCCTGGCAGTTTCAATGCAATGCGCCTTCTTCGTGCAACCCGAGCAATTTTGGACTTCATATATGTGGCGCAATACCCTTGTCACATGGCGTTAACATTCCCCCTCCTTGACGATGCGCTGCGTCATTTCCATCTCAATAAATCCATTTTTGTCGACCTTGGTATTCGCACCAACTTCAACCTCCCTAACCTACATGCACTATGTCATTATGTTGAAATGATACAGCTTTTTGGCACTACCAACAACTATTCTACCGAGTATACAGAGCAGCTCCACATTGACCTTGCGAAGGATGCTTATCAAGCCAGCAATCACAAGGACAAGTACTACCAAATGACGAAATGGGTTGAGCGCCAGGAGAAGATAATTTGGCATCAATGGTTTGTAGGCTGGAGATGGGGTCGAGACACCAAGGTCATTGCACGGGTGCCACCTGACATGTCCTATGCATGTGTCATGGTGATGATAAAGCATCCATCCATCAATCATGTGGGCTTGGCTGACATTACCAGGCTGTACTGTGCCCACTTTTTCATGGAGGCCCTCTCGTGTTATGTGGTGCACATCCAAAATCCTGGTCTAAGTGGCATGCACCTCGAGGATGAGGCCTGCAGTGTCATCCTGCCGTTTTATACCATTCTGACATTTCACAAGGTCAAGTTTCACTCAATTGACAGTTTAGGTTATAAAGTGGATGATTGGACAGTCGATGCAATCCATTGTCATCCTGAGTGGTGCAATGTACATGGCAAGACAGTGCCAGGTCGGTTTGACACTGCGCTTGTAAGGGTTGGGCAAGGGGAAGGTATTGGTATATAAGGTCAGTGGTTTGCTTGAATGCAGAGAAATTTTCTGATGGACAACCAGGATATCGAGTTTCCCAAGTTCGCGTGGTGTTTGCATTGCCTGCCCATGCACAGGCTTCTCTCTTTAATGAGGCAGTACATACAGATGTTGCCATCCCAACCCACTTGGCCTACATGGAGTGGTTTACACCATTCTCTGCACCAAATGCAAATCATGGGATGTACAAGGTGTCTCGCACTCAATGTGATGGTGAGCCGGTGTATAGTATCATCCCCATGTCAGACATTTGTCGGAGTGTTCACCTGATCCCATGTTTTGGGAGGGTCGCGCCAACACACTGGACCAGCACCAATGTATTGGAGGAGTGTACTACATTCTACATAAATCCATTTAGCGACTGGCATGCCTACATCACCATTACCTAGCATGTGCTTCATTGTTTTGATTGTTAGGAAGTGTGTTTTTTCTGTGAAAATGAGTTGTTAGTATGCGAGACTCATCAATGCACTGGCCACACACAAGTACCTCCATGATGGCAGTAATGACAGCCTGAATCTCTGTGTCACTCTTGGGCTCAGTGATGCTACTGTCTTGAGAAGCATAACTGCTGTGTGAGCATGGCCAACTGACACATCGATGACAGTGCATGCTACCTTCAGTGCCCCAGGCATTCTTCATGGACTTAGATGAGTCTTGGGGATTCTGATCTGGAGAGGGTGCCATAGCCAAGAGCCTATGGACTGGAACAAGCATCTTGTCTTCTGAGTCATCAGATGGATCCAATGGGATGTGGAGGATTGGTGATGGCCTGATTTCAATGGTCTAGATCTGTGTGAAGACTTCCCAGTGACTTGGATGTGGCAAGGGAGATAACTGACCAAAGGGCCTGGAAATTCAGGCATGTATGTGAAACGATAGGCTTTGTTGTGTTTGAGTGGCAGCTCGAGGACCACTTTGTTCTGCAATAGATTGGTGAACACTCTGTTGGCCATCAGCGACTGTCAAGAAGAAAAACTTGAAACTCACTGCATCCGTGTCGGCCTGGTACAGGTTGCAGTGAGACCATGACTTAGTAGAGTTTCATTGTCATTGGCAGGCACATACAATTAAGAATGATTGCTAACCTGAAAATGGTGTGCGCATATGGTGTAGTGGAATGTATAGTGGAATGGTGCCCTGTAAACCATGAAATTTTTGGACCTGCCTTGAGAGTGTGAGTTTGAGACACAACTTGTGATATATTTCATTGGTGCACGCTTACTTGAAATGTCTACAGTACTGTGCAATCAAGCAGCAATGTGGCAAAATGCAAATAATATATCACATGTGCGACGTTGTGCAGATTAGGGTTTTTCCTGATGTGGAATGTTCTTCGAAGTTACACACGTTGCATCTGATCTATATCTTGCTGTGGATACGGACTCGACCTGGAAACCCTCAGAATTATCTCAAACTCACCCACCATGGAGCCACTTTTCCTGAAGCTCCACTATCTGCATGGCGAGTATAAACTAGAACCCATGAATCTCCTCCAGCTCCCTTTTCCTTTGCTGACTACTCTTAATATCAAGTCCAAGAATCCACGTCCGTTGCAGGATTCTCTTGAATCATTTTCCCAGCTATCCCCAAACATCCATGTTCTTGTCCTTGTCACCAGCTGCTCTGATGTCACATTCAATAAATCCACTTCTAACTATATCTGCTGGTGGAAAAACCTCCAGATGATTGTTTGTCCTTGAGTTGCCTTCGATTCAGATGCCCTTGTGTATCTTTCCTGCATACCTGTGTTGTGCTGGCTTCATTTCGTACTGACAGCTGAATTGCCAGTCTTTGACTAATTGCTGTTCTTCTCCAGTCTGTGCTGCTTGGTACTATGTCCCTGATCCTTGGACCTTATCTTCTTGTTACTCTCACAACACTTACCATTTACATTCGGAACCGTCCTTCCAGGCTGGGATTTTCCTCATGCTTGGCCACTGTCCAGATGTCAAATGCTGGTCACACTATCAAGAGCCTCAAGTTGGAACAAGTGTTTTCCTTCACAGATGACAGTCCTCGCTTGGCAGTTTTCCAACTTGGGTTTGAAGGCTTACAGCAATGCATGGCATTCACAAACCTCTATTCAATAAAACTCAACAATGGGTGCAATGTGGAACTTGGTGACAGTGATTTGCTAACATTAGCTTCAGTATGGCCGTGCCTGAGATATTTCTACATTAATTGGCAATTTGGCTGGAATACGCAGAGTGGAATCATGCCGAATGGACTGTTTCGGCTTCTGCAGATGTGTCATTTGCTCTGTGGGGTGGGTCTTGCCATGGACACATGTGGTTATACTGAGTTACCTTCAAGTGAATCACTGGCAAGCCTGAAGTTGCCATGCTTGTTTTCCATTGGTGTCCTCAACTCAGTGATTGAAGAAACATCTGTTCCAACCCCATCAGCAAATCAGTCATTTTGGCACAGTGGTCACAGTGTGACAGCATAGTTACAGCATAGTTACAGCATGTTACAGCACCACCATCACACATTGTCACATCATTACAGTCACCCAGCTGTCACAGTATATCACAGGACCTGTACAGATAGTACAGTTGGTGGCCTGGATCTAGCCAAGGCACAAGGTGGGCACAGGATTTAGTCTATGCATGGGAAGTGTAGTGTACCTCCATCTCTTTCCTTTGCTTCCCATGCATCCTAGCTAGCAATCGCTGTCAGTAGCATAGTCATCGATTCATTCCTTTTCACACTCCCTTCTATGCCACACTCACTTTCCATGCTCTCATGAACCAGCAAAACTCTCATCATGCAAACCCACCAGACTATGCCTCCAACAAATTTGCTCCCACTTGGCTGCAACTTGTTGACACCTTCAACATCTCCCATGCTGAAGCTATGCAACACCTTCTTGCCCTGTGGCAGACCCAAAATGCTCTTGAGAGACAAGAATGGGATGATGCTCAAGAGCAAGCCACTGAATTGGAATGTGCTGCCCATGAGCTACAGTGACAAGGAGAAGAAGATGCCCATCTCACCAGGCTCCAAGAGGAAGAAGTGAAAAAAGAAGAGAGGAAAAAGAACCATGCAAAATTCCTCCCCTTCACAGATGTACCCCCTCTGTCTACCATTCCCATTACACCTTCCCCCCTCACCTTACACAAACTCCACAAAGGAGAATATGTCCAGCTATACTTCTTCACCAACAAAGGGCTTGCAGATGCCCAACCTACATCCCACTCTGTTGACAAGGATGCCTTTGCCCTCATGCTGGATGAGCAAGGCCTACACGCCTTTGTTCCAATCGCAGCTGTCAAAGCAAAGCAAAGCATCATTGAAGACAAGGACCTTGACTGGCAGCAACTCAACAAAGCAACACATTGCATGCTTCAGGCCATGAGGGAGGCCAACTGGCCCCAGAAGCACTTGGATGCTATGTTCCAATTCTGGATGAACCTTGGGAAGCATGAGTAGTGACACAATGCAGATGAATCCATGCGCCAAGCCCTAGTCATCTACCAGGCCATGTATCATCACTAATGGCACAACATACTGGGCACCCCATCATCATTCAACCCCAAACACATTGACCAAGACACCCTCATTCGCATGAAAGCCAAGATCAATGACCAGAAGTACCAAGTCACAGCATGACGAGTGAGACAGGCAAGTCATTTTTCCCCTCTGCCAAACTCATTCTCACTTTCCCCTCATCCTTTCCGCTGATACAACATCCCCCTCTCTACCCCTCATGTTCTTTGTGCTATCACACACCTAACATGGCTACATAACAATCCCTGCCAATGGACTGGACCCACTATATGGCTGTACTGGCACATGGCACCACTTCCCCATCTGGCAAACTTGGGCTCACACGCCTTGGCTATATGCTGCGGCTGCACGCCCACCACCATCTTGGG
>JBBPOF010000461.1:0-23331 GCA_038091315.1 Porphyrellus cyaneotinctus | reverse complement strand
GATGTCGCGTCAGAGGTCATCAGATGGAGGGACATAGATGCAATCCTGATAAGTCAGGACGCCATCACAGAGTTGCCAGTTGGCAAGGCGAGAGCGGAAGGGTGGGGGGATGTCCTTGTTGATGGCTTGGAGGGCGGTGATGAGGAAAGGATCATCTTTGGAGTTCTGTTGGATGTGATTACGCATGGCAGCGTCAATGACTCAGACAAAGAGGGATGGAGGTAATAACATGGTCCCTTTGTTATCTAAGTCTGAGGTTGGGAGGTGGTCTGGTCGACAGGATAGGGCATCAGGGCCGGAGAGGAGGGATCCGGGAACATGGATCATCTTTAGGTCAAAGTCCGCTAGGTCAAGAAGCCAACGGGCTTGGCAGCGGTTGAGATTCTGGGGTTGTTGGAAGTAAGTTAAGTTTTTATGATCAGTGAAGGTTTGGACTGGGAAGGGGGATCCCTGGAGATAGTGTCACCATATTTTGAGGGTGCGGAGGATGGCAAGGAGTTCTCTGTCATAGATGTCATAGTTCCTTTCTGCAGGGGAAAAGGACTGAGAGAGGTAGGAACAAGGGTGCCATTCACCATTGGTATCTGCTTGGAGGAGGATTCTGCCAGAGGCAAACTTGGAAGCGTCGGTAGCAATGGTGAAGGGAGCGTTCAGGTCAGGGAGATGGAGGATGGGTTTGCTAAGAAAGAGTTTCTTCAGGGTGTCGAACACAGTTTGACAGGAAGTGGACCAGTGCCATTGTTGATTTAGTTTCATAAGGTCTATGAGGGGGTGGGCGACGGTGGAGTAGTTCACAATGAACCTTGGGTAGAAATTGGCAAATCCGAGGAAGGATCGGACTTGTTTTACGGAGGTGGGGACAGGCCAGGCGGCAATGCTGTCAAGTTTGACGGGGTCCATTTCGAGGGTGCCAGGTTTGACAATCATTCTGAGGTACTCAACTTCTGTGGAGGCGAACTTGCACTTTTTAAGTTGCAAGTGGAGGTCCAGTTCTTTCATGCATTCGAGGACATGTTTGGTACGTTCAGTGTGAGTGGTTTCATCTGGGGATGCAATGAGGAGGTTGTCCATATAAATCACAAGCCATCCTTCTGCGATCATATCGCGGAAGGAGTCATTCATGAACCGCTGGAAGGTGGCAGGGGAATTGGTCATTCCAAAGAACCTGACCATCAGCTCAAAGAGTCCTTTATAAGTGAGAAATGTGCCTTTCCATTGGTGACCATCTTTGATATGGACATTGTTATAACTCCAGCGAATGTCGAACTTAGTGAAGACCTTGGCATCTTTAAGTTTGTTGGTGAGGTCGCCTATGAGGGGAAGTGGATAAGCATCGCAGATGGTTTCTTGGTTCAGTTGTCGGTAGTCCTGACAAGGGCAGAGTGTTCTGTCTTTCTTCTTTACAAAGAAGAAGGGGGCAGCTTGTGGAGACTTGGAGGGGTGGATCTTTCCACTGGCGAGGTTTTCTTCTAGGAACTTTTCAGTTGCTTCCCTTTCTTCTGGGGAGAGAGGGTAGAGTTTCCCTATCTTTGGTTTGTACAACTCTTTGAGGTTAATTTCATGGTCGTAGGGTCTTGAGGGGGGTAATTGTCCAGGGCCTGGTTCTTCAAATACGGATGCGAACTGAGTGTATTCTGGTGGAAGAGTGGCTTTGGGTTTAGCAGCCTCAGCAGCCATGGCAAGTTCCGTGGCGTGGGTGAGTTTTGCTATCATGGAGGTGGGGATAATGCGACTGTCGCATTTTACAAAGTGGCTGACAGATTTGGATCCAACATGAATTACACAGTGAGGGGCATAGTTCTGAATAGCCCAATGGTTAAACCGTTATTCTGTTTCAGCGTTGAGGTATTCATAGAGATGGTAATCTGTTTCGGGAGTGACATGGATATGTTTGGGGGAGGAGATGGCCTGACGAACTTCTTCTCATGTCGTTCATTGTCGGATGCGTACATTGTGTACAGGGTCTGGGATTCATCAATGGATTTGGAGAGGGAGAGAGTTTGTTGGGACCAATCAATGATGGGGTTGGCTTTGTGAAGCCATGAAAGGCCAAGAATGATGTTTTCTTTGCCGCAGTTCATGACGTAGAACATGATTTTCTGAGCGATGCCTTCTACAGTATGTTGAGGAAGAGGTCGGTGGTGAAGAGGATTTGACTGGCTTTGTTATTGGTCTGGTCAATGTTTCGGATGATAATGGGTTCAGGGAGACGGGTGGTAGGCAGTTTGTTCTTTTGAACATATGTCCAGTCAATGCAGGAGATTTCGGCACCACTGTTGATTAGGGTGTGGGTGTTGATGGCTTTCAGGGTATGCATGGGGACGATGAGCTATACAGGGATTCTGATTGCTTTGGAATTGGACTTTACTAGTACAGGCAAGCATGTATACGTGGAAGGGGAAGACTGCATCAGGGGGTCTTCCTGTTTTAAAAATCCGAGGAGGTGAAGGAGATTCAGCAGACGGTAACTTCTTTATCGTCATCATCAATTTCGATGAGTTTGGGGACTTCTTCTTCCTTTTCTACCTTCTGAACCTTCTTCTTGGTTGAGGAGGTGGTAGAGGGACCAGGGCAAGCAGAGGACATGTGTCCTTTCTGGCGGCAACAGAAGCAGTGGCCTTCATCACAGCAGCGTTTGTGTTCTTCAGGGGTGAGTTTAGAGATCTGGACGGTGTCTACATCCATGGCATAGGGGCCTTTGGCAGATGAGGAGTTGTTCTGGGTGAAGGGGCAGAAGGTTCGCCCAAAGCCTTTGTTGCGACCAGTGATTTCATCAGCGCAGTTGGACTGAGTTTGGTACTTCTCTGCTTTGGTGTACCATTCTGTGATTTTTGTGGGGGTGGAGTTGGCGGTCATGATCCATCTCATAATCCAAGAGGGGAGTCCAGCGGCATAATAGCCGATCAAGACTTCTTCAGCGGTGATGCCGGCGATGGCGACTTTGTTTCTAAATTGGGCATTGTATTCAGTAAGGGAGGGTTCCCAGATTTCCTTGTTTCCCTTGGTC
This sequence comes from Porphyrellus cyaneotinctus, assembly GCA_038091315.1. Taxonomy (NCBI): domain Eukaryota; kingdom Fungi; phylum Basidiomycota; class Agaricomycetes; order Boletales; family Boletaceae; genus Porphyrellus; species Porphyrellus cyaneotinctus. The sequence continues at coordinate 20,324 of JBBPOF010000461.1, read as the reverse complement.
TTCTTGACCATGCGGGTGGTGGAAAGCCAATAGATGGCTTTGCCAACGACATCATGATGTTTGAAGGCGAGTTTAAACTGTGCTTCAAAGTTGGTCCACATCCTGAGTGAGGGAGGTATGGCAGTGAGGCATTGGGTTCGGAAAGTGGCAGCCCAAGTTTGGACAGCTCCTTTGGTCATGTAGGAGAGGGCGAAACTGACTTTCTTGGCATTGGTGTTGTATACGGTGTCATTGACGAGGAGGTAAATGGCCACTGTGTTGAGCCATGGGATGGCCTTCTCATAGTTGCTGTCAAAGGCTTCGGGTGCGCCAAGGTGCAGTTCAGTGAGTTTTGTTGTGGTGGACATGGGTACAGGCAGGGTAGGGATACGCAGAGGGGTTGGTGGACATGATGGTGGACTAGGGGAACATGGGAGAGTGGTACTAAAGTGTAGTCATTCGGCGAGTTCTAGCGTGGGGTCTCCTTCGTTAGCAGAAGGAAGATGGTCGTCTGAGTCATATAACTCAGAGGTTTCGGAGTGATCAGAGGTGGTCGATGGGGTAGACAATAAACATCTTCAATAGCCCATAAACAAGGGGCCAAGGGGTCGTTGTCTTGGATCAATGGTTGGGGTGTAAGGGGGCACTCACGAAGAGGCACCACGTCTTACGTTCGAGGGGTTCGATGAGTGGATGGCCTATCCAATGATAGGGCCGTTCGAGGGGTTCGATGAGTGGATGGCCTATCCAATGATAGGGCCGTTCGAGGGGTTCGATGAGTGGATGGCCTATCCAATGATAGGGCCGTTCGAGGGGAAAGCTTGACCTTTTGTTACAACTGCCTCAGGTAGTGACAGAAGTAGACTTTTGAGGAGTAACGCAAAGTGTTGACGATTTGCGTGGGACAGGGTCAAAGGTTCAAGGGATAAGCCTAACAACCATAGGCTTAGATCAAGGGTTCAAGGGATAAGCCTAACAACCGTAGGCTTAGATCAAGGGTTCAAGGGACGTCCACTCTGAAGGGAGCGACAGAGGAGTGGGCAAGCACTACTATTCAAGGTAGGAGAAAGTAGGTCAAGCTTAAGAGAATACATGAGGTGAAAGCGATGACTATATACTGGAACAAGAGAATTAAGGGCAGGCACAGAAGCGTGATGACAAAGTGTAAAAGAATACAATGGAACATGATGGAAGGCGATGATGATGAAGCAAGTGGAGTAAGATGTAATGGGGGTGAGTCATCACGGAAGAGAAGAGATAAGTCCATGAAGGGGCTTAGCAAAGTCAGGGAAAAAGAAAAGAAAAGGGCGTATCATAACACACTATAGGACCTATATAGTGCACACAGTGCCACAGACTGGTATCCATTTTTACAGTTGCTTCCAAACTGTTCAGAAGTGCTTAATTTCACCATTGGATACTCACTGTATTCACTGTGTGTTAGAACCATGATTACTATAGGGGTCCTATGCTCTGTTTTGGCATCAGAGTGCAAGTCTGCTTAGGGGTTGACCAAGTCTGGTAATAAGGAACAAGGTCCATGGGTGAATGACAAAGTCCAGAGGTGTTACAATTTTCCCTTTGTTCACCTCATCTGCATTACCCCTATCTGCCCCAACCCCTATAGATGCCGACGACTGGCCCTTTCGTTTTCCAGACTTCATTCAATTTCCACTGTTTCTTTACTAGACGGCGCATGGAACTGCACATGCGACCTATTCCCTATTATGTTAACCTTTATTCCCATTTCGTCTAGGTCCATTCCCAAAGTGATATGGTCCATCTTCTTTCGGTCGTGGTGACATTGCCATATTTCCTTTCTGACTTCTTAGGCAATGTCCATCTCTTTTTGTATGGTCCATCCCCTTTTTGTTGTGGTTACATAACCTTTCTCAATTCATTGTGGTCTGGACAGCACCTTCCAAAATAGGATTCCTCGCTCCCATTTTGTACTCCACTCCTCCCTATATCTAGCTGCCTGTACTTGTATTCCCCAGCTAGTTCTATGCTTAACATGCTAGTTTCTAGTACCACTCTGCCCTATCTGAGTGAGACCCACCTTCCATAGTCAGACGCATCTGCTGTGAGACCCCTTCTTCTGTACTTTGACATAGTTGTTGTACGAGACCTACTCAAGGCCATTCCCAGTGGCTAGATAGGATACCATACTGGAGACTAGTGTCTGCATTCCTAACAAAAGAACTAGATCTACCAATGTCCTTGCCACCATGCAACAGGACACCCACCCTACACCATTTGTCAATTCTCCACCACCGACTTCTCTGACACCGACGAGGAAGCTTCCAGCTCTCCTTCCAGTACCTCTACACCTCGTAGCCGATCTCCTTCTTCGTCATCCTCAAACGAGGAATTTCATCTGACAGAAGAATCAGGAACTGACCGCTTGCAACATCTCCCAGCTCTACCAGGCCCCTCCCAACATTCTGACAGACCCTTCCCGGAATCTCTAGCTGTTGCCAGTACATCTTCCTCTGCCACTCCACATGCTCACACTCCCCAAGGAGAGGTTGCTGTGTCTCTTTGTGAGTACCACCCTCTACCTTCTGCACAGGCACCCCATGACGACAACTACCTTCGCTTCGATGAACCCATCCAAGTAGACCCTCCCCTCTACCCATCCACACCCGCCATCATGTCTACTTCTGACAAATAGTCCAAGCTCAAAGCTGGACTACCTGATGACTTCTCTTGGAAAGCTGAGGATGCCAATCACTGGCTCCTAGCTATGAAGGTGTACTTCACCATGAATATGGCCTACTACTGCAATGATGCCGCCGCCATAACCTTCCTCAACAAGATGAGCAAGGGGCAGGGTGTAGCCTTCTCTGAGGGATGGCTAATGAGGCTTGCCAATAGCAACACCAACAAGTCAGACAAGATGCTGGAAAAGTTGCTGGAGGACTTTAAGTGTGTCTTCGTCCCCAAGGACACCACTGCAAGGGCCCAGATGGCCTTGCATGACATTTGCATAGAAGGAAAGCCCTTTTCAGGTGACTTCCATGCCTTCCACTCAGCCTTCAAGCTTGAGTCAGGAAGATCGGATGTCTCAGACCAGGATATCCTGAAGGACCTGGCCAAATGCATAGTGACAGAGCCACTTGCATGGAGTATGACCGCCTTGCCGGATGAACCTGCCACGGTTTCTGCTTGGCTCGATAAAGCTGGTCAATTCTATGACGCAGCTAATAGGCTATGATTCCTATGGAAGGGAGGGCCATACATTCCCTCTACTTCCTCCTCTTCCTCCACTCACTCACACAATCCCATGGCCATGGACGTAGACTCTGTCTACCTCACTCCTGCCGCCTGCGCTGAACACATGCGAAGCAACAAATGCTTCGTCTGTCACAAGGTCAGGTGTAGTACATGGAACCATCCCCAAACCCATGGAAACACCTCTCCCAGACCTCCCAGGATCCAACCTCATCCACAGAATGTTCATGTTGCCAAGACCTCAGAGTCTCCCCCTCCTCCTCCTCCTCCCCCGGCCAAAGAGGATCCAATTCAGGAGTACCTCTGTACCCTGAATATCGACAGTGCCCATGCTCTCAAGACCTTGAAGATTTGCTCTGACAAGGACACTGACGAGCATGGTGAACACATCAACAATGTGGAAGAGGATGAGGTTCCCTTCACTGAGGAATCTCATTCGGATTTTTGAAAGGAAGGAGTGGTTCGATGTTACTGCCTTCCCACACTCTCGCACCTGTAATAGTATCTGATAAAAATGCTAGATTGATTCAACTCCCTCTTTCTGCATTTGTCGGATCCACAGGACAAATCGTTGACACCACTACTCTTCTCAACAGTGGTGCTACCAGATGCTTCGTTGACCGCGATCTCATCAAATATATGAAGTGGCCAAAGACATGTATGTCATGCCCCCTCCAGGCTCACAATGTGGACAGCACTTCCAACATGAGTGGACTCATATGACATGAAGTCCAGCTCACTATCCAAATCTCCGTGGTCGAAATGACCTGGGCATTCATGGTGCTGAACTGTGGTTCACACAATGTCATCCTTGGCCTACCGTGGTTATAGGAAGTCAACCCAGTCATCAACTGGGCCACCAGAGCTATCTTGATTCCAGACAAGCTCCCTACCCTTCGACACAATGACCCCGAAGCACTCAGGCAATGATACCTGATCCACTATCTCAGCGTTGACCCTTCCAAGAAGCTCTCCACACTTCTTTGGAAATGACTAGAATGGAACTCCTCTTCCGAGTGGCTTTGGAAGACCATGCTGTCCACTGAGCTTGCTCAGAAGGAACAACCTAAAGAGGAGGTATTACCTCCACAATTCTTGGAGTTCACTGATGTTTTCAGAAAACCCCCCAATGGACAACTCCCTCCCTCTCAATCCTTCGACCACACGATTGAGTTGGACAAGGACTTTGTCCCGAAACATGCCAAGGCTTATCCACTCAATCCTAAGGAGACCGATGCATGTAAGGTGTTCATTGATGAACATCTCAAGGATGGAAAGATCTGTCCCTCCAAGTCCCCACAGGCTAGCCCCTTCTTCTTTGTTCCAAAGAAGGATGGCACCCTCCACCCCTGCCAGGACTACCACTACCTTAATTCCCACACCGTCAAGAATGCCTATCCTCTCTCCCTCATCTCTGACTTGATGGATAAGCTCAAGGGATCCTCTGTCTTCACCAAGATGGATATCCAATGGGGATACAACAATGTCCTCATCACTGAAGCTGACCAATGGAAGGCTGTGTTCATCACTCCATTTGGCCTCTACGAGCCCAATGTCATGTTCTTCAGAATGTGCAACTCTCCTCCCACCTTCCAGGTGCTCATGGACCACATCTTCAGTGATTACATCGCTGAAGGATGGCTGGTCATCTACATGGACAACCTTCTCATCCACTTCAACGATTCCACGACTGATGAGGCCTGCACCAAGCTGGTTCTCAAATGTCTCTGGGAACATGGGCTGGGGCTCAAGCTTTCTAAATGTTTCTTTGGTGTACGCGAGGTCGAGTACCTCAGTATGATCATCCGCGAAGGGGAGGTCACCATGGACCCAGTCAAACTGGCCGCCATTCACAATTGGACTCCCTGCCGCTCCATGAAAGCAGTTTGCTCATTCCTGGGCTTCTGCAATTTCTATCACAAGTTCATCCTGGACTTCATGACCATTGCCCATCCACTCAATGCTCTCACTGGCAAAAATGTCACATGGGAATGGGGCATGCTTGAGGAGACCACCTTCTGCCATCTCCAAAAACACTTTCTTCAATTGCCTGTCCTCTGTTTTCTGGACATCCAGCAACCCTTCTTTGTCATGACTGACGCCTCCCTCCTTGCGGCTGGGGCCATCTGCATGCAGAAGGACTCCAATGGCAACCTTCATCCATGTGCCTACTACTCTCACACCTTTGGTTCTGCCGAGCGGAACTATGACATCTATGATCGCAAGCTCCTCGCCATGATCCTTGCCCTTGAGGAATGGCGTCATTACCTCACTGGCACCTACCACCCCATGATGATTCTTACTGACCACAAGAATCTCACCTATTTCAAGGTGCCCCATAAGCTCTCTCACCGACAGGCCTGCTGGATGCTCTTCATCCAGGACTTCAACCTTCATTGGGATTACCATCCTGGCTCACAGATGGGACCCGCAGATGCACTCTCACATCTGTCCGATGTGGACACCACTTCAGACAATGCAGAAGTAATGCTGCTTCCCCCTGATGCTTTCGCCCATGCCCTCAACACTGAATTGGCAACCAAAATCACTGACTCCACTCCTTCCAACCCCCTGGTCATCGACGTGCTTGCTGCCCTTGCCTCTGAAGCCCCGTTCCTCCCCCACACTAATAAGGCCAATTGGACATTCCTTGAGCGCCACCTTTACTTTAAGGGTCACCTTTACATTCCAGAATCTACTTGCCACAATCTCATCTCCTCCCTGCATTCCTCCCCTTCTGGGGGGCATGAGGGTTATTTCTGCACAGTCCACCATGTCCAGAGGAACTACTGGTGGCTGGGCCTCACATCTTTCCTCTGGCATTTCATTGCTGGCTGTGCAGTTTGCCAATCCCACAAGGTGAACACTCACCCCACCATTCCCGGGCTTACCCCTCTCCCTGTTGCCACATCCCATCCATTCCAGAACCTTTCCGTCGATCTCATCATGGATCTTCCACCCTCCTAGAGTTCTGACTCAGTGATGGTTGTGGTCGACCATGGTCTTACAAAGGGGGTAATTTTCCTCCCTTGTCACAAGACAATTGATGCTGCTGGTGTCACCTCGCTCTTTTTCCAACACATGTTCCCCCATTTGGCCTCCATGACAAACTCATCTCAGACCATGGTCCACAATTCGCCTCCACCTTTGCTCAAGAACTCTTCCACCTCCTGCAATATGACCTCACCCTCTCCACTGCCTACCATCCCTAAACAGATGGAGAAACCGGGCATATTAACCAGGAACCTGAAACCTACCTCTGCATATTCTGTGCAGGAAATCCCTTGAAATGGAAATCCCTCCTTCCCACTACAAAATTCTCCCACAACTCCACAGTACACTCGGTTACCAAACAAACCCCATTCTCTCTCATGATGGGCTATGAACCCTGTGCCTATCCTCCACTCGGAAAAACCTTCCTTCCCACCATCGAACAATGGCTCCACTCCCTTGACAAGGCTTGAAAGGAAGCTCTTGCCACTCATGAGCAAGCCCAACAGCTCATGAGGGAATGCATTTCCTCCAACTTTAAGCCCTGGAAACTAGGTGAGAAGGTTTGGCTGGAATCCAAGAATCTTCGACTGCGACTTCCATCAAAGAAGCTCACCCAAAAGTGGTTAGGTCCCTTCAAGATAACTCAGGTGATCTCCTGCACCACCTACCAGCTAAAACTTCCCCCGATGTGGAAAATACATGATGTCTTCCACGCCTCCCTCCTTTCCCCATATAGGGAAACCACTGAACACAGCCCCAATTTCCTTAATCCTCCTCCTGATCTGATCACTGGAGAAGAGGAATATGAAATTGATCAGATCCTCACCCACCAAGGCTCCACTTGCCATTGCCAGTTCCTCATCTCATGAAAGGGCTATTCTTCAGCCGAAAACACCTGGAAACCCGAAGCCAATATAATACATGCATGGACCACCCTCGCAGCTTATAATGCTCACTTCCCTTCTGATTTCCCCAACTGAGCTTTTCTTCATTCACTCACCACCATCACCTACACTATGCAGCTCTCCTTCTCCATCTCGCTGGGTCGTGCCGACCTCCTCACCATCCTTGCCCTCACTATCACCTACATACTCTTTTGTATGTTTCGTTCACTTAATCCCTCCATCATCTCCATTAGGGCGATTGGTGAGATCCGATTTAAGTGGGCACTCATCCACCTCCAGTCCTATCGGACTTCTATGTACAAATTCAACGAGACCAACACTTGGGGTGGCGCCCAATCCTGGGATCCTCCAGACCTCAGTCCCAAGGAACAGGCACAACTAGCTGAAGAAGACTTGATGGATGATTTGGGGGCCTGACCCAAATGTTCCTTTTATGGGGATGGGACTAGTTTCCCACCCTGTTTTATAATAACCATCTATTTTTGTCTGGTCCACAACCTTTTCATCATGGACAGAGTTCTAACCTGAGGTCCTTATAAGGATACTTCCCAACTATTTGAACCCCAACCCACCATGTCCTATGCCTACAACCTCCTCGTCCTTCTCTAACGGCTCCCCGCCTTCAACTGTAGGACTTTCATTGTGGAATTCATTGAAAAACCCTCTTGCGTCCTCATCCTGAAGGGACTCCCCACCTATCTGCATGCCTCCTACATTCACCAACTCATCACTCTCTACCGATACTACACCATCACTAGAGGGAAGATTGCGGAGAGCCCCAACCCCCTATTTGAGGAGGTCACAGCACTCTTCGAGACATGGAACATTGTCCTTGACTTGCTCCACTTGGCAGGGATCCTCAACCTCATCATCCAACTACCAGAGGATCTTCTCCATTGAGCCATCCCACTCGTCTTCCTTTCACCACCCTCAGGGGACCAGACAGCTGGTATCTCTGGTTTTGACCTCCATCCCCTCTGCTCCAGGATCTCCTGAACTCCCTGGAACTCGGACCACCCCATCTTCTCCCCCTCCCACTCTGCCCACTAATGCATGGGCTCACCCCCTCTGCCGACAACATGCCACTGTCTTCGTTTTTGGCACTGGATCTTGCAATAATGGACCCCTTGTGGGAACTATTGGTGATGGAAGGCCTTCTGGTCTTCACACCAGAATGCCCTCCCCTGCTACCTCTAGCACACCCATCCCCTCAACTCCCCTTTCCAACAGACTCCCTGTCCCACCTCCTCGACATCATTGCCAGCGCCAATGGCAAGGACAATTTTGTTACACTTGCGACTCCACTGATCACATCCGTCCCAACTGCCCCCAGTACAGATGCCCTCTCTGCGAGGTCTTCTCCCCTGGACATGCTCAGCACTGTTGCCCTATACAACGCTGCCCTAACTGCAGTACCATCGGCCACTCCCTCTACGAGTGTGACGAACCTGGACGGACTCATCCCTTCACTGCTCCTTCCAGATGGTTCACCCCTACTGGACATCTCTCAGGAGGAGATAGCAATGATAGTGGAAGTTCTGAGACATTCTGAGGTGGTACCTCAGGAGTACGAAGAGGGTAATGTTACAATTTTCCCTTCATTTGCCTCATCCGCATTACCCCTATCTGCCCCAACCCCTATAGATGCTGATGACTGGCCCTTTTGTTTTCCAGACTTCATTCAATTTCCACCATGTCCTTACTAGATGGCGCATGGAACTGCAAACGTGACCCATTCCCTATTATGTTAACCTTTATTCCCATTTCATCTAGATCCATTCCCAAAGTGGTATGGTCCATCTTCTTTCAGTCATGGTGATGTCCTTTCTGACTTCTTAGGTAATGTCCATCTCTTTTTGTATGGTCCATCCCCTTTTTGTTGTGGTTACATAACCTTTCTCAATTCGTCATGGTCTGGACAGCACCTCCCATTTCATACTCCGCTCCTCCCTATACAGTGGCTCAAACAACTGTCCCAATGTTTGCATGTTTTCCCCTAAAGCTAATAACCCTCAACAACCCTAACCTGGACTGCCATTATGTTAGTGTATGGAATATAGCATAGACTATTGGCTTTCTATAGCACCAAGGATCAAGAGATTTGAATAGGATTTGATGAAATGGCAGCCATTTCAAAATGATCACTCATTGGGACAGTTGTTTGACTTTAAGTTTTTATTACATATATTAGACCATAGCATGCTGTAAAGTGATTACATATGTTTGATAATGGTTCTATGATGTCACCTTTATATAACTGAGTGTCAGACAACACATACAAACTATACTATTCCATGTTTATATTCCATCCTCCACCATACAATTCATCTCTATGATTATAGACTATAAAATATCTTTTGAAGTGCTTTTAAGTAAATTTCATGGGATTAAGGTATAGAGACCATGCAGACCAGTCCAAAAGCTTGATTTAAACCATCTTTGAGTGGTGCTCCTAAGCAAGACACAGATTAAGCTGATTAGCAATGGTGGTGTCAGAGAGAATGAGTAAGAGAAGAGTCATAGAGAGTGTGTCATATTCAGAGAAGATGGAAAGGGCAGATTGAAGCCCAGATGTGCAAGAGTGTGCCGGAGGTGCAGAAAGTGCAGAATGCAACAGGAGTCAACATAGTGGTTGGCAGAGTTGACAGGAGTGGCCCAGAAAATGATCAGAAGTGTTGGAGGTGGAGTATGAGGTTGAACCCAAAACATGGGATATGACAGCTTGGGGCTGTGGTGTGGATAAGTCTCTTCTTCCTCCCCCTCAATGTTGCACTGTAATGGTCCCCAATAAAGGTTTTGCTCAATGGTGACAATCTGTTTCAACAGCCAATACACATGGTAAGCATTTTCTGACTGGTCATCAATTCCCATCCATCTAACCTTTTCAGCATGCCATTCCAGCTTATTCCCGCACTCGGTTCTGACATAAACTTCAGATGCCCATTCACAAACTTGACTCAAGTCAGGTTTCTTCCTGAAAGTGACCTCATATGGTGTTAACCCATCAAGAACCTTGGTAGGCGTCCTGTTTTTCAGTCAAATAACATAATGTGTAGCCTCTCCCCACAGGAATTTTGGTAATTCACTCACATGAAGTAGTGCAAGCATGCACTTGAGTATTGTGTGGTTGAGCTACTCAGCAATGCCATTGTGCTAAGGGGTGTCATGTGCAGTGAGACGCTGTGCTGTGCCTTGGCACTATAAGTAGATGACAAATTCTTCCCCAGATATTTGCCTCTGTGGTCCAAATGGAGCATGTGCACTTTTGCTGCAAGTTGGCAATCAAGCCATGCTTCAAACTGCGTATATGCCATGAATGTTTCACTTTTCTGGCAAAGCATGCACATGTACATCAAGCACAAATGATCATCTGTAAAGGTAACATAGTATCATTTTCCCTTGAGCATCACAACTGGCACCAGTCCCCAGACATTAGACCATATGAGCATGCCAATGTCTTTGCTCCATTCACTCTCTTGGACCTTTGCAATCAGCTTGCTCATCACCTTTGCATAAATGCAGGACTCGCAAAAGATACTCCTGTCCTTTGTGTCATTGAATTTTAGCCCACTAACCAATCTGTTCTCAACAAGGCATAGAGCAACAGATGAATCAATGTGCTTGAAATGGCAGTGCAGCTCCATAATGGTCACCATTTCACCAGCAACATTGGTGGCCTTATATTCATGTATGACATAGTACAGTCGCTTTGTGGTACATGGTATTTGTCTGATTGTTTTGCCATCTGATCCTTTGATTATACAGAAGCCCTCTGCAAATGTTGTTGAGAGCCCAAGCTCATCAAGATTACCAATGGATATCAGTGTGTATCCAACTTCGGGTGAGAACAGGACCTCAGTAAGATGTAATTGCAATATGTCATACCCATTTGGTATCTCAATTATCATGTTGCTGACTTCAGTTGCGACAAATTTCTGATGGTTTGCAGTAGTAAACAATGTAAGGATCCAGAGTTCCTTGTTGTTATAGGGCATCATTTCCAGTCATCCTACCATCTTCCCACATTGTCCATTTCCATCCACCATCATATCTAGTCTGCCTGTGTCATATTTGCCTCAATCTGCTCATCTGCATGCATAAGTCCAGTTGGATTACTTGTATCCACTTTATTTCATGTCAGGATTGTCTCATTTGATCTTATTGATGTTCTTTCATATGTTGGATTGAGTCAAGATCAATCCACATGGGTGTTATTGACTCTTCCTACATTTCTTTTGTACTTCACATACATACACATCACCTTTGTTGACAGTTTCCTAGTTTGAAAGTTCTAGATATGCCTAGGACTATAAATTCTTTGTATTATGATTTGTAATACAGCTTTTGCCCATGTGCACTGCTCATTGAAGTCTGCCTGTGTGCAGCATCATCTGTCATCCATCTCTTCTATCATCATTGTCTCCACCCCATTCTGCTCATATCTGGTTCTTGTCTTGACCAGTTTCTTCTTCATTGCCATTCTCATCTCATTCTCATTCCAGATTCATTGTGTTCATGCCTGTATCTGTCTACCAACACTGTTCATTGCTCCCCTCTTCTCACACTCATCTTTTCTCTCAACATTCTCATTGTCTATCTGACTAGATTGGATCAGATTGCCCAAGGATATATCTCAGGCTACATACCTTTGCCCCCACCAACTCTCATAGATCCCTTGGGTCAAACAGGTATTGCACCTCAGACCCATTATCACTGATTAGTACCTTCTAGAATACACTCCAGAGCTACTATATGTTTTACAACAATTTATCTGGAATATCAGCAAGGTTTTCAAAATGTTTGCAATATGGGGAGATATGGCATATAGTGCCTGAGTCATATAGTTCAACTTGGCACAAAGAGGTGTGTTCATCATGTAATGCCATAGCAGTGTTCTTCAGATCATTGGCAGGGGCAGTGCAATCAACAGATATAGTGTCCTTGACATCCAGCACTCAGGACTCCTCAAGATCCCAGACATCATCAAATATGAATATGTCCTTGTCTGTGACCAAGAACTAGTTATTTCCATCTTCTTCATCTTCTTCATCTTCTTCATCATCTGAGAATTTGACTGACAACAGGCCTTGTATCGACTCATTGTTACTTGAGCCATCCAAGACTCCAAATATGCCATCTTCTGAGTCACTATCACCCTGAGCAATGTTGGCTGTGTCCATTGTGATAGGTCTCTTTTTGCTATCTGATTTCTTGTGGAACACTGCAAGATGCTCTGTAGATCTGCAGTCCCAACACTTTAGTGGGGTTCACCTCCCATTGCCTTGCCTTGCCTTGCCACATCCTCATGATGCTCCTGAATAGGCAATAGACATTGCCTCATCATGGTCCTGATTCTTGTGTCACCCCACACAGGGTACTTCACTTGTTGGTGATTGGCCTCTTCAGCTATGACAGAGATCAGGACATCAGTGTCTAGTGTTTTTGTGGTGGTAAACAATCAGGCTGTGGTAAGCTGGCTTGATGCAAAGTTGGCAAGCAAGTTGGATAGGGATTTCATGATCATCGAGTAGTAATCCTTCTTATTGATGCTGACACCCACAGTGGCTAACTCTTCCCTCTTTGTCCACAGTCCATCAAGGAACTGGCAGACATTGGCACCCTTGGCAAGCTTTGAGTCAAGGAATTGCATGTGCAGGTCCATCTATGCATATGTGCCTTTCTCAGTATACTTCTTGGTAATTTCATCCCACATCTTAGCTACAGTCACCTTCTTCTAGATTCATAAGGTGATTGAGTGCAGAATTTGCTAAGCAAGTAAGTGCTTGGCCATTCATTCATCCTTTTTCCATTTGTTGACTTCTCCCTCCTGTTCAGCAGTTAGAGGAGCAGTGTGGACCAGGTAAGCAGTGGTGCCATCCAAGTGGCCCCACAGCTCCTTTGCTTCAACAGCAACTTGGAAACAGAAAGCAAAGATCACCTAATTGGTTTCCTTGACTTCAAGATTTGGAACATTATTGAGGAGGATATCAGTGGTGACAGAAAGAATAGAAATGGCTATCAAGGGACAAAGCTCAGTCATCATATGTGAACAACAAACTAGTATATTCACCTATCAAGAGACAAAGCTACATACAGATTAGCTCAAGTAGGTGAAGACTTAAAGAATGTAACTTACCTCAGTCGTTGTGTGTGAACAACGAACTGAGGTGCTTCAACTAAGTGAAGTATCTTATATACAAGATAGAATGTACAGTGGCTCAAAAAGCTGTCCACATGTTTGCCTATTTTCACCTAAAGCTGATATCCTGTGATGACCCTAATCTGGACTGTCATTATGTTAGTGTATAGAATACAGTACTTGCTCTTGGCTTTCTATGGCATCAAAGATCAAGACATTCAGTTAGAATTTGATGAAATGGTAGCCATTTCAAAATGATGACTTATTCAGACAGTTTTTTGACTTTCCATTTTAATTACATATATTAGACCCTAGCATGCTGTAAAGTGATTACATACATTTGGTAATGGTTCCTTTGTGTCACCATTATGTAACTGAGTCTCAGACAACATATACAAACCATACCATACCATATTTATATTCCACCCTCCACTATATAATCTATCTTTATACTGAGAGACTATAAAATATCTTTTGAAGTGATTTTAGGTAAATTCCATGGGATTAAGGTATAGAGACTATGCAGACCAGTCCAAAAGCTTAATTCAAACAATCTTTGAATGCTTCTAGATGCTTGAGGTCATTATCATGTTGCAAGATAACAATATTTTGTAAGATTTAAAATTTTTCTATGCTTTCTAGCAATTTCTTCTTCAACATTGTCAGATACTGTTCAGTATTTATTCTACCCACTATGTCACTCAAAACCCCCACTACAGTCAGTCCCATACAATCAATGAGCCTCCTCTGAACATTGCCATAACCTTCATCTCCCTAGTGAGTAGTGCCTCTTACTTGTTATTTCATATGTACCCCTGGCCAATTGATCTAGTCTTGTGGAGTTTTGGCTCACCTGACCATATAACTATTTTCAGTCCTCCACAATCCAATGTTAATACCTCAGAGCCAGAGCTAATTCCATTTTCCTATGATCACTAGAAAGTAGCACTTTTTCTTCTCTACCATAGACTTTTATAAGGCTTCCTTGAGGGTGTTTCTCATTATCAGAGGGGTGCCAGCAGCATCAACAATGGACATGCTGCATTGAGTGGCATAAACAGCATTTCTGATCTTGCTAGTGATAATTTATTAAATAATTGCCCTTCTATGAATAGGGGTAAACTTTGAATAACAGCCACCATGAAGTTTAGCCTACTCTAGCTGGAGCTTTTGAAGTATGACATACAGTATGCTTTCATAGGCCAGCCTGGTAAGTAAATTTCCTATAGGAAGGACTAAAAATAAAGAAAAACATCATATTATAGTAGAAATAGATTTTATTAGGGAGGATGAAATATAAATATGGTATGGTATGGTTTGTATATGTTGTCTGAGACCCAGCTACATAATGGTGACATAAAGGAACCATTACCAAATGTATGTAATCACTTTACAGCATGCTAGGGTCTAATATATGTAATCAAAACAGAAAGTCAAAAAACTGTCTGAATGAGTCATCATTTTGAAATGGCTGCCATTTCATCAAATTCTAACTGAATGTCTTGATCCTTGATGCCATAGAAAGCCAAGAGCAAGTACTGTATTCTATACACTAACATAATGACAGTCCAAATTAGGGTCATCACAGGATATCAGCTTTAGGTGAAAATATGCAAACATGCAGACAGTTTTTTGAGCCACTGTACTTAGAAGACCAAGGATAGATTTCTCTTCGCTTTCTCCCAAGGTACCAGCTTCTTTCTCCTTTCTTGATTTCGTGAGTAACTCGTTTGAAATCACACCCATTGTGTCATTCAACCTCATAATCAGCTTCATGTGTGGTGTCAGAAGCTTTAGCAACCATGGGAATGCCTGGATGAGCATGAGGACCACTAGAGCGACCTTGCCTCCTTGAAGAGTGCTGATGATATCAAATACTTTCATTACCGAGGTTGGTTTACCGTCTAGTGAAGCAAAATGATGAGAGAACCCAGCTATTCTGATCATGTCCAAACTAATCAAATATAATCAGATGCCACGATGATCAAGCCAAAGACACTTTCATACAAGATACAATTCATCCTGAATGCTATGTCAGATGACTGAATCTAGAGACATCAACAACATATCAAGTTTGGACTTTGACCATGGTGTCACCACCGCCATTCATGTCAATCAAAGAGTCCCAGATACCTTTAACCTAAGTCCACCCCTAAGATATTCTCAAGGTACGGAAAGTTGGAACAAACCTTGTAAGCCGAATCATAGAAGACAGGAGTCAAATCATGAAGTGCAGCATTACTGAAAGCTGGAGTCAAGGCCTTCCATTGTCTGCATCACACCTTCTTGGCACAGGTACACCAAATTATGCAAGCATGTACTGACCTACAGTGACTCTCGCCCCTTGCAGTCAATATACCATTCTTGCCTACCTGTCCAACTTTGATTTGTAACAAATCCCAAGCCTTTCCCAAGACCAAGCTTATGAGGTTCTCCATGCCGATCTATGTGGTATGTGCTAATATGTATGTCCATGGCTCTCCTCCAAACACATGCGCTATGGCTTATGGATGATGGAAGATGCAGTGGCACAATTTGGTTGTAGACTGGGAGATCCACTAGAACACCCAATCCATGCGAGAAGTGTGACATCGTCCGAGCATGTTAGCATATGCTCCAACAGATGTGAGCCACAATACCAATACCAACTTCTGCTGGACCCCTTTGTTGAGCTGATTGACACAGCACGTGTCACTCCATGCCCACTTAAACTGCAGGATGCATACCAGTTTGCAGAGATTTTGCAACTTTCTAAATGTTGGAGACAGCAGTAGCTTGTAGACTGAGATATTCTCGGCTTCCTGGAACATCAGTTGGATGGTGTCCTCGACCACCATTCAAATTACGTGAATCTTTTGGGTGATCGCTCAAGCATCGAATGCATCATCTTGAATGCATCGAATGCCCCAGTATAATGACCTAGGCCTTGGTGGGCTCATTGCGAAATCCCTGGATGGTTTGTTGGAAAAGCTCAATCCGGGACTTAGTAGCGGACATGAATTGCAACGAAATTCAAGTCGAGGAAGTGTTGAACATACTCGAGCTCCCCTCTCATATGTATGGAGAATGCCAGCTAGTAATACCAGCGATATGGCAGATGTCAGGGGCAGTGGGATGTCAGGAGCAGTGGAGAACCTTATGAAGGCAGACAAGATGGCAAACAAGGTAGCAGCGACAGCATAACAAAGTGCCAGCAATGACTCCAAGCAAGTCACGCTGAGGACATTAGCTGTGAGCAAGTCACATCAACACCCAGAACGACCAGAAAACACACCATACAACACACCTGGACCACTAGCAACACCCAAACCGCCAGATAACACTGCGAACCGCACGAATAAACCCAGAGTGTCGAGCTTGAGAGGGAAAGAGGAGACTGGATGCGAGCACACCTCCCCAAGCTGAAATGGATGCATCAGAAGCTTCCAGGGGTGACAAAGACTCTGTTAGAATGTGTCAGGGAGCACCCAGAGTGAAGAGACCAAAAGTGCTCACATTACAAGGGCCCAAGATGACCCAGACGACCTGGGCAGCAGAACAGCTGCAACATGCGACGTCCACAGCTACACCCTTGGCAGCACTTTTTTCAAACTCTGATGGTCTTACAGACCAATTTTGAACGAGGCATTGATGAGGTTGGAAGGGGACCTGGACAGATTTGGGGGATCCGAATGGATTGGAACAGAGGCACGGATGAGGTCAAAATGGGGCACAGACGAGGCCTGTTTTATTTTGGCCATGCAAGGCCCGCCAGATGCATACTCTAAGAGACCTATTGCTACCTACAATGAAAATGGGTCTGTAAGACAGTCAAAGTTCGAAAAATGTGCTACCTGAGGTGGTGAGAGTTGTGTGTGATGGACAGGTGCGTGCAACAGCTGGGAGGTGGCTGTGTGTGCACTGACCAAAAAAGGACATGTACTGAACAGAGGGCTGATATGGACAGCCAAGCCACATGGTTTCCATTGACAAAAAAGGAAATACATGTGGCATATGTGAAATAGTCGACCCAACTGAATAGCAAGTGAAATAAACGAAAAAAGCATCGGAAGACCACTTCTTCACTCATTCCCACTGCAATTCCCATATGTTCTCCACTAACTTTTAGACTAGGAGTTTTCACCTGCTGCAGGGGCCTTTGGCCCCTATTATATTATTTTTTAAACTATAGTCTTGTGATACACTGCAGGGGCCTATCAGCCCCTGTCATATTATAAACTCACCATATTCCATGTTGAGTTTTTAAGTATGAGACAATATTGAGATAAGTAGGATGATTTCATCTGCTGTAGGCACCTGTTGTATTATAGCTCATAATGTTATGTGTCAGGGCAAAACAGACTTACTACATAATATTTTTACCTTTGAAGGAGTGTTGATGTGAGTAGGGGCACTGGAACACACTGCAGCTATTGTGCATCAATCTTCAGAGGGTGTACACTGAATAGTGTTGGTATGAAGCAGCAAAGGATCTGCAGGCCAAACAAACATACTATATTGACTTTTTGAGTCTAAAGGGGTGTTAGAGGTGAGTAGAGTGACTGGAAGGTTTTGCAGCTATTGTGCACCCATCTGAGTGCATGGACAATGAGGGAATACTGTAACTAATGTTAGTATGAAGCAGCGAGGGATCCAGCAGCAGAACAAACAGACCATGTTGTTTTTTTGTGTCTGAATGGGTGTTGAGGTGAGTAGATGGACTGGGGGGTGTTGTGGTGATTGCACATCGATCTGAGCATGTGGATAGTGGTGGAATACACTGAATAATGTCAGTATCAAGTGGCAAAGGATCCAGTCATGAAATGAACTGACCACAGTGAAATTTTGAGGCTAAGGGTGTGTTGAGGCAAGTAGGGTGGCTGGGACACATCATGGCTAAGCACATTGATCTGAGGGCATGTATGATGAGGGAATACACTCAATAGTGTCAGTATGAAGTGGCGAAGGATCTGGAGGTGAAATAAATGCACCATGTCAAGTTTTGAGGCTGAGGGTGGTTGAGGCAAGTAGGATGGCTGGGAACTGCTGAAGCTATTGTGCACCGATGTGAGAACATGGATGGTGAGGGAATACACTAAATGATGTCAGTATTGAGTGGCAAAACATCTAGCAGCAAAATGAACTCACTATGTGGAGTCTTTTGAGTCTAAGGGGGTGGTAGGGCAAGAAGGGGGGATGGAAAGCATCAGAGTGATTGCACACCTATCTGAGGGCCTAGATGGCGAAGGAAAATGTGAGTGCTGAGGGGCAAAGGATCCAGGGGCAAAATGGACTCACCATGTTGTGTTTTTGAGTCTGAGGGGGTGGTAGGGTGAGGAGGGAGATGGGATACATTGGAGCAATTGCACACCAATCAGAGGGGGTGGATGGCGAGGGAATACACTAAATAATGTGAGTACCAAGGGGCGAAATGGACTCACCATGTCAAGTTTCTGAGGCTGAGGGGGTTGAGGCAAGTAGAGTTGCTGGGAAGTGCTGAGGCCATTGTGCACCAATGTGAGCACATAGATGGTGAGGGAATACACTAAATAATGTCAGTATCAGTGGCGAAACATCCAGTGGTGAAATGGACTCACCATGTTGAGTTTTTGAGGCCAAGGAGGGGTTAAGGCAAGCAGGGTGGCTGGGAAGTACTAAGGCTATTGTGTACCAATCTGAGGGCATGGATGGCGAGGGAATACCATCAATAGAGTCAGTATGAAGTGGCGAAGGATCCCAGGGCAAAACAAACACACAATTCAACCTTTTGAGTCTCAGGGGGTGTGGAAGTGAGTAGGGGTGTTGTGGCTGTTGTGCACTGATCTGAGGGCATGAGTGGTGACCTAATACACTAAATAAACTCTGTGCAATGGGGCAAAATGAACTCACAATGACATATTTTTGTGTCAAAAGAGGTGTTGAGGTGGCTGGGAGGTGTTGTGGCTGTTGCACACCAATCTGAGGGCGTGAATAGTGACCTAATATAATGAATAATGTGAGCATTGAATGGCGAAGGATCCAGTGATGAATTGAACTCACCATGTCGAGTTCTGGATGTTGACACTGGATGCAGGAGGTGGCTGTGTGCATGCTGACCAAAAAAGGACATGGCTGTGAGTATACTGAATGGAGGATTGGATAGGACAGCCAAGCCACATGGTTTTGACAGACAAAAAAGGAAATACATGTGGCACAATGCAGGATATGCAAGCCACTCGATCCACCCATCCCACCCATTCCACCCATCCGAACTGAATAGCAAGTGAAATAGATGAAAAAAGCGTCAGATAGCATTCAGTAAAATCGACTCACACACCCTTCTCCATTAACTTATAGACTAGGAGTTTTCACCCACTGCAGGGGCCTTCAGCCCCTGTTCTATTGTTTTTTAAACTATAGTCTTGTGATATGCTGCAGGGGCCTATTGGCCCCTGTCATTCTAATTGTTAAACTTTAGTTTTATCATCTCAGGCTGCTGGTATGTATACATGTTTCTTGTGGGTAAAATAACAGTCACTGCAAAAGTATAGTACAAATCATATTTCCCAATTTCTAAATACTTCAGTCCAAACTACATTTGTCACTTTGGTATGTCCTGGGTTCTCTGCATCATGAGGAAACAGAACTTTGATATTCCTAGGATGGGTACAATGTGAAAGCACCACATAGAGTTGTCCATGAGAGAAAACAGATGAACTCAAGTTCAGACCAACATGATTCAGTGTTTGACCTTGAGACTTGTTGATGGTCATTGAATAGGCCAGATGCACAGAAAATTGCAATTGATGCAATGGAACAGATGAATCCTCCAAACCACTATCAAGGGCCATTCGAGGAATAAAGACCACATTCCCATTGTTATTCTCCCCTAACACATGACACTCCAGGATATGCCTTGTAGATCTGATGAGCCTCAACCGAGTGCCATTGTAGAAACCATGAATGGGATCCAGATTGCGCAACAGCATGAGTGGAGCACCATGCTTGAGCTCTAGCTGGTGAAGGGGAAATCCAGAGGGACTTAATGTATGCAGGACTTCAGGCTGGACATAGTCATATTCTCTATCAGTGACAGAGTCTGCACTAAGGTAGGT
>JBBPOF010000460.1:0-23339 GCA_038091315.1 Porphyrellus cyaneotinctus | reverse complement strand
AAGTAATGCGGAGTATCCGAAGAGGCATCATGCGATGCCTTGCATGGATACGTCCGCCGCTCCCTGACGTGCGAGAGAAGAGCAACTCAGAAAGATAAGTCCGAAGGACGCTCTATTCATGTCATTTTTGTGAAGGACATTGTTTTTGGATATGCCACGCAATTACCTATGTATCTAGTCTGATCACCAGACTACTATGTACCATCCACACATGTTTATGACCAGGGTTTTCAAGCTCTCATCTAAGAGACCGAGTCCGTGGTAGCTAGAAAGTACAACCAGCCTTTCGCAAAGGTGTCACCTGTCGAGGTAATATTCGAACTTCAAAGTTACCAGATCTGAACGCATGCGCGTTGAGCGCGCCCGTGCAATTCCGTCGTCCACAGTGCTCATTCTCCTATCAGAACTTGACCTTCAACCTCTTCAAGATGTCTGCCTTGGTTGCCTTGATTTCTGCAGCCTCTTCAAGTTAATGATGAGATATCTTGCCATGTGTGCGGTCACTTGCGCGATGCAAGAGGTAGACTGTCAAGTTGCCTTTCTTTCAGCAAATACATCAAATATGTGATGAGAATGGTGACATACCAATGCCGAACCAAAGGCTGTCATGCCCACAGTCCCTCCAAATGCTATTCACTTCTCCTTCGGAGCCCTACATCCTATTTACTTTGTCAGCGATTTTCGGGTCACAGACTTCGCATACTGTCGCGTGGGTCTCCATATCCTCAAAAAGCATGATACACACTTCAAACCAACACCATGATTGGGGACGAGTAGGTACTTACCCAGTTGCGAAGACCCCGACGTCCCCTTCAAGCTCTGTGCCGTCCGCAAAATTGGGTTCTCTCTCGGTGAAACACTCGATAACATTCCCGTTCTCGAGTTTAATACCACCATTAATGATGCGTTCGCTTGTACCGGTATCCATCGAAAGAAGTAAGGATGCGGTATCGATCGCCATCTTCAACGAAAAGAGGGTTGCCGAAGTGGTACCGTACCCTCCTGCATTTGTGCACAGAACGTCGATGGTTTCCGCCCTGTGTGGTCCCAAATTTGTCTTGAACCCCACTTTAGCAAGACGGCAACGCAGTTCAAATCGTGGAAAAAGTAGAAAGTCCAGACTCGGACGGGGCCCTAGTAGGAGTCGGGCTCGGCTGACCCTTTATCTACGCCATAGAAGACTTGCTTGCTGACGGGCAGCCGTTTCTTCCTGGTCGATGAACTGACCAAAGGTTGACAGTCACGTTTCATTTCCGTCTCACCGACTCCTGAGGAAGAGGGACGGCTGGCGGGATGGCGCCTGCGGAAAAAGCGCACGCGCGTCGGGGTCCTGTGTTTCTCCTGATGAATGTGGCTTTCACCAAGTTCTTCTACTCGATACAATCATTTGCTATCGACCCTCGCCAGGACGGGCACTCCCTGCTTCGCTTCCATACTTCCCGTCTCGTCTCCGTTCGTCAACTCAGGACGAAGTTGGATTTTGGCATTCGCTCGTTCATTCGCACACAAACTGCCTCTTCGAACGGACGACGACAATGGCGCAACGCGGATGGGACACGCTCTTGCACCCAACAGGAATTGTTCAACATTGGCCTTCGTTCTGTTCACGCGCAGTCGCACGCAAAGGCCCTGCCTGGCGGGACGCGCACTCCCACCACATGGAAATACGCAACGAAGCGCGCCGAGGAACGACGAATACGACGGGCGAACGCGCTTGCCCGACTCCCTTACCGAAAGCGGAAGGAGGCGAGCCGCGCTACACTTGCGCGGCGCACCGCACGTAAGTCTTCCGACTTAAGTTTAGGGCGCGTTGGTGAACTGGGGCGCCCTGTGTGTATAAGAGGTGCTCGACTAGTCTGATGCAGTATGAATGTGACTGTTTGCTGTGGGGAGTCGCTCTCCTCGCTTGGATGTAGCTGACGCTTCTAGGTCGTGATTTGATTGTCCTCGTCAACGCGATGGGTTCGGATTGTCCATGTGCCATCGAGCATACTTGGGAGGTGGTGTGGATGGTTTAGGTACGTCATTTGTTGTATCCTGGTGCTGCTTGTGCTGATTTGTGTCGTCTCCAGCTAGCGACCGCGTTTCGTGTTGTTTCTCGGACTCGCAGCATGCGCCACTTGAGTGCAGATAGTATACAAGACAATATAAAATCTCATCGACTCTTTCCACTGAATCCGTGGAAATTATCCATTCAGCGGGTCACTGAAAACAACGGGGTGCATTTTCAGCGGAAAAAGTCTGTGAATTTAGCGATTCGTTGAATCATCCGCTGAAATTGAGTGGATCCAATGTCTACGGTGCGCAAAGTGCTCCCCTACGCGGATTCTGATGCTAACCGTAAAGATACAAAGGTCAGCGCCGACAAGTACATGGAGTATACCCGGAGTCAACGCGCGCGGTGGTGAGGTGGTGAACCCGCTTAGCGCTAGGCGTTGTCCACGCCAGTACAGACCCTCTGACCTGGGCGGGAGCTCAGCAAGGATCGGTAAGGAGAGAGGGCTGGCAACGCTTGCTAAGCGGTGTCACCACCGTACGCGTTGACTCCGGGTATAGAACATATGTCACGCTTGGACAATGCTGGGTTGAAATTGATACAGCTAATTTCGCTTCCAGGTCGCTATAAGATCTAGAGCCCATGACTTTCTTGGGTTACTTACGCTTGTCGCCCACCGCCCACCTGACTCGGACTCTGACAACTGAGTATCCATTGAATTGAAGGTTCGCCACTTACCGCTTTAGATTCAAACCATTCCGAGTTTACGTCCATATGTTTCAGATTTCTTTCGACTTCAAGCAGATGGTAGCTACTAACGTTGGCTCGCAAAGTCTCGGCGCTTCTCAAACGCCTCATCAGATAGCTGAACTACCGGAACGAATGGATCAACAACTTCTCCAGATCATTCGAGACAACCTCAACACCCAATATGCGACCCAAGCAGTCTCACTTGGTGAATTTCGTGATGCTGTCTTGACACATGGTACCGAAAACGACACCAACCTGCTGGCTGATTTTCGTGCCCATGTACCACTCTCGAAATACGACTCGTACAAGCCATTTATCGATAAATTCAAGGCGCGGCCATGCAAGGAAGAGGATGTCGTGGATTTGCTTTCCCCTGGGTTACCCGAGTTTTTGCTACTTTCTAGTGCCACAACTGGAACGACCCCAAAGATTCTGCCGATGTACAACCATAATGCGAGATTAGGGCTCACCATTCGCCGGCCGTTTGATCCAGATGGCCAGGATCCACTTGCTGGGATGGTATACACAGGATATCGAGATGTTGCGATGGTAGAACGTGCACCAGGTGAAGTAGTGCAAAGGGTCCCCGTCTGCTACGGAACAGGAGCGAATTTTTGTAGGAGTCTTGGGTTGCACATTGATGATGATAGTCGGATGTCACTCAGTAGTATGTGTTTTTTGCTCCCGCCTATGACAATGCATACTAACGTTCTGCGCATTCCAGTGTCAGGCTACGCTGTGCCGTGGGCAGCGACCGTGATCGCACATTTTCCATCATTCCTCACCATTCATGGTCTCTTTTTCCTTGCGAAAAAAAACGTGCACCGATTCCGTACGACGTTTATAACGCACTTCGTTGATCTCATCCATTGCATCAACGAGCATTGGGATTTACTTGTATCTTGCATCAGAGACGGTAAAGTTCCCGATTTGGAAGGCACCGATCATGTTCGAGAGTACTTGCAGGCAAGTGGATCGTCGATGGATATGAATTTTTACTGAAGCACTATACAGCTTCACTTACACCCTAATCCCGAGCGTGCGGCAGAACTGCTTGAGATCGGACCTCCGTTCTCCTCTGAAGGATGGTTTTCCCGCGTTTGGCCAAAGGCAAACGTCCTTTTGACAGTATGTAGTGGCCCATTTGCCACTGTGCTGCCAAAGGTGCGTCATTTGTATGCTCTACCACAATTGTGAGGGATTGAAATATCATCCAGGCGAAGTCCATTCTTGGACCAGATGTCTCTATTCGTTGTTCTGGATATGCTGCATCGGAGGGTGTGATGGGTTTTCCCCACAACGTAAGCAAACTAGACGAATTCGTTCTGTTTCAGAAGCATCATATCGTTGAGTTCTTGGATATCTCACTGGACGCAGTCCGTGAAAACCTCTGTCAATCAGTCAGTCATCAACTTCCCATATTAGATATGAATGTTTACTGATTGAATCGCTGACGCAGTGGGAAGTGGAGGTGGGCAAAGACTACGAGCCGATCTTGACGACCAGAAACGGGCTGTGGCGATACCAACTGGGTGACGTTCTCCACATCATTGGGTTTCACCCTGAGCATAAATTACCGTTATTCAAATACGTTGGAAGGAGGATGTCAGTATTTCACCATTCATACGCCACTGCAGTACTAATCATCGGTTTGGTACAGATTGTCAGTTCGCCTTCCGTCTTCTACCAGGTGGATCAGAGATGATCAACTCCTGGCGGCCATTCAGGTGTTAAACTCAGAGGACGCAATTCGAGTACAAGAATTTACGACTTTGATTGATGACCGCACGTTACTGTCGACAATAGGCTTCTTTATCGAGCTTGCAGGACCTCTTGGTATGTGTGTGCTGATAAGTAGCCAGTGGACGACGCTCATCGATCCGATCGACAGGATCGAACGCGAATTTAGCACCGCAAAAGCTGTTTGATGCGCTTGTTGCCGGGGACAGCGAACTTCAGTTTGCACTCGAATATGGGAAAATGCGCCTCCCGTCCGTCCGAATTGTAAAGGCGGGAACATTCGCAGAATATCGTCATTGGAGGAGCGAGAAGGCAAACATTTCCTTCGGACAGATTAAGGTACCCGTGATACTGCTCGACCCGACCGCACAAGAGTGGATCTTGGGGAGAGTTGTTCAGGAACTTTGACATATCAGCTAGATTGGACGAGGACCAAAGGGAATCGATGGGTCGTGTTTTATGATACTCCTGTTCGGCGTCGACAAGTGACATGGAGAACGCGAGAATGTGTAAATGCAGTTCATGTTATTACTGTTGGTCAGTTACGAGATTTTGGTGACGAGGTCCGGGTTTAGTCTTCTCAGACGGCTTTCCGTTGATTCCAGATAGTTGGTCGCCGATGTAAGGTATAGTCGTGCTGTCGCCGCGGCTTGGGCCCTCGGGAGAAGCCAGTGCAGCCGGTCTGCTAGTTGCATGATCCAGTCGCAGTTGATATCATAGCTCATCTCATCTCATCTCATATGTAGGAAATTTGATTCCATTCAGCCTGAAAACATGTCCCATCCGAGTTGATCTTTGTAGCAGTCCAATATCACCTTGTTGACCACATTTCCCCTACCACACTTACACAGCACGGTTTTCATTGTTTCGAAGGTGCACTCTAAACAACATTAGACCATGTTCTAGGTCCTCTGGAGCAGGTGTCTCATTGTTAAATTACGAGCTGCGGATGCACTGTCGCATTTGGGAGCAGTGATAGTATAGAATTCCGAGTCAAGCTCGCATGCTTGTCTATCTGAATCGTTTTTAGCCAAGATCTCAGTGAGCCGCCCTTACTCTTCTATCAAAACTTGACCTCCGACTTCTTTAAAATGCCCGCTTCGATGGCCGCGATTTCTGCAATCCAACTCAGCGATGTCATAACCTTTTATGCAAGCAATCACTCACGCAATGCAAGATGGCGACTGTGGAAACGCGATATTCCCAAGTTACCTTGTTCCGTTAAGCATATACTCAGAACGTGAAACTGCACAAGAATATCGTGCGACGACGTACCAATGCCGAACCACATGCCGTCATGCCCACAGTCCCTCCAGATGCTGTTCACCTCCCCTTCGTCAGTGAGGCCCCACAACTTGTTTACCTTGTCAGCGATTTTCGGACCGCAGACGTCGCGCATGCTGTCGCGTGGGTCTCCATATCTTCAAATAACACGAGATACATCGTCAGAACGGCATTTATGTGCACTCTCAAGAGCGAGGGCACTTACCCAGTTGCAAAGACCACAATGTCCGCCTCGAGTTCCGTCCCATCTGCGAACTTGAGTCCTTTCTCCGTGAAGCGCTCGATCGCACTCCCGTTCTTGATCTTGATGTCGCCATCGATTATGTGTTTGCTTGTCCCGACATCTATCAAATCACGTGAGGATGCATACCGTCGGTCATCTCCGAGGGACTTGCCAATGTAGTATCCTCCCGCATTTATGTACAAAAGCTGAATGAGACCTGCCTCATGGGGTCCGAGATTGGTCTGGAATCCTACTTTGGCAAGGCCATCGAGAGTCTCTCTGTCGCGAGCCATTGTCAAGATACGTCTCACAAGTCGTATCTGGCGATTCATACTCACTTATCGGTGGTCTGCGCAGCGTAGGGTACAGTGCGTTGGTGAATGCGTCTCACTACAGCGTTTGGTAGACTGCCGTTATAGATGTCTGCGATATCAGTCGGAAAAGTCTCATTGTAGAGGCCTTTCAAATCGAGGACGTAAATAAATGCCGTTTACGGACAAAATGACGAACCATTAAGCAGCTGTTCGAGTGCTTCCGTCGAAAGGACGTGCGTGGACGAGCGCTGATACCTGGCAAAAGTACGGTGTCAGTCTGGACATACTCTGGGGCGGAGTTTAATACGACATACATCGTAACATCGACGCCGTGGTCGAAGAAGTCTTGGGCAATGTCGTGACCTTCGGTTTGCGTTACACGATCACGATGTACTCCCAAGCTCTGCGATGTGGTGACATACCAGAGGTGCATGCACCAACGACGACTGCCTTTTTGCCAATGCAATTCGCTGCAGATGTGAACTCTGAAGAATGAACCGCCTCGCCCTTGAAGTCCTCCTGGAAGACAAATATTAGCAAGCCTGAGCAAGGTCATCGTGGAAGAAATGTCGCAATTATACCTTTCCTGGGATGTTCGGCAACTTCGGACGTCCTCCAAAGCCAGTTGCAAAGACGAGGTGTTTCACCTTGAGAATCCGAGTTGCCTTGCCACCTCGGTTGATTTCGATAGTCCATGTTTTCAGGTCCTCGTTCCACTCTGTCTTGGTGATGACGGACGATGCCCATACGTTGAGTTCAAGATAGTTGGCGTAACCCTCCAACCAATCAGCAAGCTGTCCCGACAATGTAAGCATTTCGGTAAACTTCCTGGGCATCGCCTCGTACCTTTCTAGCTGGACAAAAGACGGGCCAAGTCTGTGGGAATCTAAAAACAATGCAGTCAAGATTTCAAAGAGTGTGTGAACCAGGCAACTCACTGTAGGTACGGAGTTTGACTGTACCAGACCGTATCGTGTAAGCATAATGCTTTGTAGCGATCCCTCCACTAACACCTAGTGAGTCTAACCGTGCGTCAAAGCTTGGCAGAAACTCACGCTATCGCCCACCCGAGCTTTTTTTTCGATCACTAGGTGCGGAACGCCGAGGTATTTCAGTCTTGCGGCGATTTCGAGGCCAGTGTGGCCAGCGCCAACTACGACAACAGTCGGATCGCTGTCGGCAAGTTCGACCTCTCGGCGCCGTCGTTCTTCCCAAGTACCACGTTCAGTGGTTCTTCGGCGGAATCCGCCAACCTGCATCTGGGATCAGCATGTCAACGTCAACATGAGCATCTTAATAGTACCTGCTCGGGGAAATCGTTGAGGGACTGCAGGCACGTGTAAAGAGAATACGCCTTCCACCTCGAACCAGGTACTGGAGCGAGGTAACAAACTGCGGTACCTTTTCCGACCTTGGTTCCGAATGCGAAAGTGAGCCGCAATAAGACCAGATCGGGGAAAAACTTTAGTAGCTCTGGAGCGAGTAACGGCTCGTGGTTGAGAAGTAGATCGACGAGACCAGTGGGAGCGAGACGATGGTCGAGGAGGTTCTTTATTGCATCTCTACCCTCGATAGTTCTGAAATCCCATGTTATTGCGAGAGTGTCCTTCCAGAAACCGTTGTCGAGAAAGAGATCGAGGATCTGAGTGATATCGGATGATGCGACAGCACTCGAGAATGCGTTAAACCACGTTGTTGCAACCTCTGTGGCTGAGGTCACGGCGGGCTCGTCCACGCCCAACCGCTGGAGGGTAGGAAGTTGCTGGGGGAAGGGATCGTTACTCATGCTGTGCGGGGATGGGGGCGAAACGACCCCTCAAATACCATTGATCGCCGTTACAGCGACCCATCGAATTTGGGATACGTCGTCAAAAGCGGACACGAAGGAGCTTTATCGCCTCATATATGACAAGCAAGGACGTGAGAATGATCTGTATCTTTATGGACCAACTTTCCAAGTCAATCCATGTCTTCAATCCAAAGATACAATGCCTCACCTAATAACGGGACCTCACGAAAGATGTTCCATGGAACGTATCCAGCTCGATGTCGTTGGATGGTGGTGCCGTCGGGGCAATGGCTACGTTCCAGCTACTACTTGACAACGTCACGTTCGCGTGCGAATTCGCCTTGTGTAGAAACCGACATGCATCTCCCGCTGAGCTCGACCTCCTCCAACTCTCTTTATCGTCATCGTTACATGGTCAATCCGAATTCCACCACAGGGATTACGACAACTTGGAAACCTGTCACCATACCACGATGCTCCCCACGTCCCCGGCGTTTCTGACGTGAGTTATCTGCTTCACAGCGAGCCAGGGCTGGGGATAACATCGGCGCCAACTCAAGTTACACAGACACGGTTCCCGTGGTCCCGTGTTCGATAAAAATTTCATTCTCAGACTGGTCGAAACTCTTGACAGTGCGCGCGACACAATTCAATCCACCCCTCTTCCGCCGAACTTACAGTTCCTCAAGCAAGGCTACGAGTACCGATTAACCCCTCAGGAACTTACCATCATTGGCCGTCGAGAACTTTTCGACCATCCATGGCGTCGAGTACGCACATCCTTGTCGAGATCGAGACCGCATATTCAATATTCGTCTTCACCAGATTTTTCCTCCGTTATCCGAGTTCTTCGACGGACGTCGTGGTATCGAGCCCGGTCCAAAGAGTCACGGACTCTTCATACTTCTTTGCACAAATTTTTTTTGGTCTCCAGACAGAAAATGTCACATTTCGTAGGATCACAGACCTTGACGATCCTGTCTCGTGGATCACTCCTTGGAAATCCTGCCCGAGGTTCTCTGACCATCTATCCCACCAGGTAAATTTTGCTCTCCATGTCGAATTGCATCGTCCATACAAGGGCGTCCTCTGAATGGGCTGCTAAATACGTGCTGCCCCGCAGCAGAGAGACTCGGGAATCTCCGGACTCGATATTTCTGTGAACGATACTCGAGGTGCCTTGTACACTTGCCCGTTTGACCTTCTGACTCGTAACCAGTCCCCGTGGTGCAATGTCTTCTCCCCGCACGAATTACAGGACCTGGAATAAGTCTAACTGGTCGACATGTACAGACGACTTTAACGCAGGCGTTATAGATACGAGTATGATCTACTCATGTATGACATCAGTGGCCATACATCCAGAGGAGATGCTGGTCCCCTCCTTGGTACCTTTTACGTCAAAAAACTCGTCGAGCAGTGAGACTAGCCTACATATCGGTCAAGTAAGTGAACCATGCGACTTGTGCGCAGGCTTACAAATGCAACTGGCAACGCCAAACCCTCTATTTGGAGTTTGGTCACGATACCAGCACACACTTGCCACCCTCGACGATGGGCTTAAATAAGTCAGTCAGACCTACTCGCACGAAATGAATATACTAATAATCGATCGCCACAGAGATGCCATACCTCTCGACCCACGTCATCTGCCTGTGCACCGCAGGTTCATGACTTCACAACAAGTGCCTTTCGCCGCAAAAAAATATGGTATGGGAGAAATTCTCCTGCGAAAAGTCGTGCGTAGATTATTATCTTTGGAGTGTAATTCCTCCCCTCACGACCAGTAGCTTCGCGGACGGTCCCCAAGTCCGCCCCATGCTGAACGGGGCAACGTTTCCTCTATCTATATGTGAGAAATCTATGGCAGACAAAAGATATGGAACATGTTCGCTTGAGGAATTCACGAGAGCAAACGAATGTAGTATGAACACCCGGTACAAGAGCGAAAGCTGGAACATCACTTGCGAAGTTGATGTTCGTCTGGTTTGATTGATCATGATTGTAAATCCGCGTTTTCAGATATTTCTAATGGAGCCTGGTTACATATGGGTAACGGCTGAACCTTGAAGGGTGTCTCATTGTCCCCCCCATGACAATGTGATGCTCTGCGACACGGCAAGGTGCCGCAGAGTTGTGTCTTTGGTCGAGCGGAGTTGAAGTGGCGCCGGCCCATGTCCTCTCTTCCCAGTCAAAAATGTCATTTAAATGCCCCAAAATTTGGCCAACCCAAAATGCATGGGAACAATAAAGGAAGTCGGTTTTTAGTGTATTTTGACACTTCCGCTGTTTACATGACAATGACGATGCGATGTGCCAATGCTTATGCCACACCTTCCAGGTACCAGTACCCATGGCCGTGTGACGTGGGTACAGAATATCCAACCCGTACCTTGTAGGTACCCATACCCAAGAACCCGTCACGGGTACCTGGTACCCATGCATTTCCCTACAGCTCAGCGAGGTGGTCCTGGCTTGATCCCATGCGGGTGCTGGACTTTTGAGCCACCGCAAGCACAGTACGCCGTAACGCTTCTCATATAAG
This sequence comes from Porphyrellus cyaneotinctus, assembly GCA_038091315.1. NCBI lineage: Eukaryota > Fungi > Basidiomycota > Agaricomycetes > Boletales > Boletaceae > Porphyrellus > Porphyrellus cyaneotinctus. Next base: position 12,698 of record JBBPOF010000460.1, on the reverse strand, counting down.
TAACAGGGCACTACCAAACTCACCAGCATTGGCATGCGATCTGTCATTTTTCTGACATATGTCACGCTACGACAGTTTTTTCGGGTTGAAACTTAATGCGGCCAATTTCGCTTCCAGGTCGCTACAAGAACTAGGGCTACTTAAAGGGCATGGCTTCTTTGGCTTATGTACTTGCACTTGTCGCCCACCGCCCACCTTACTGGGGCTCTGACGGCTGAGTATTTACCGAATTGAAGGTTCGCCACTCACCGTTGTAAATCAGAGCATTCCAAATTTATGTCCACAATGTTTTAGATTTCTTTCAACTTCGGGCAGATGGCGGCTACCAACGTTGGCTCGCAAAGTCTCGGCGATTCTCAAACGCCTCATCAGAAAGCTGGACTACCGGAACGAATGAATCAGCAACTTCTCCAGATCATTCGAGACAACTTCAACACCCAATATGCAACCCAAGTAATTTCCCTTGGTGAATTTCGCGACGCTGTCACGACGCATGGTATCGAAAACGACGCCAGCCTGCTGGCTGATTTTCATGCCCATGTCCCACTCTCGGAATACGACTCGTACAAGCCATTTATCGATAAATTCAACGCGCAGCCATGCAAGGAAGAGAATGTCGTGGATTTGCTTTCCCCTGGGTTACCCGAGTTTTTGCTACTCTCCAGCACCACAACTGGAACGATCCCAAAGATTATTCCGCAATACAACCATTATGCAAGATCAGGGGTCCCCACTCGCCAGCTATTTGATCCAAATGGCAAGGATCCATTCGCTGGGATGGCAGGTACAAGATATCGAGATGTTAAGGTGGTAGAACGTGCACCGGGTGAAGTGGTGCAAAGGCTCCCCGTCTGCCCCCTGACGGGAGCACTTCTTCGTAGGAGTATGGGGTGGCACATTGATGATGATAAAAGTCGGATGTCCCTCAGTAGCACGTGTTCTTTGCTCCTGCTCATGACGATACATACTAACGTTCTGCGCATTCCAGTGTCGGGCTACGCTGTACCATGGGCAGCGACCGTGATCGCACACTTTCCATCCTTCCTCGTCATTCATGGCCTTTTTTTCCTTGCGAAAGGAAACGTATACCAATTCCGTACAACGTTTACGACGCACTTCGTCGATCTCATCAATCGCATCAACGAGCATTGGGATTTGCTCATATCTTGCATCAGAGACGGAAGAGTACCTGAACTGAAAGGCACCGATCATGTTCGAGAGTACTTGCAGGCAGGTTGATGGTTGACGAATGTGAATTTTTACTGAAGCACTGTACAGCTTCACTTACATCCTAATCCCGAGCGTGCGGCAGAACTGCTTGAGATCGGACCTCCGTTCTCCTCTGAAGGATGGTTTTCCCGCGTTTGGCCAAAGGCAAACCTCCTTACGACAATATGCAGTGGCCCATTTGCCACTGTGCTGCCAAAGGTGCGTCATTGTGTGCTCTACCATGATTGTGAAGGATTGAAATATTCAATCCAGGTGAAGTCCATTGTTGGACCAAATGTCTCTATCCGTTGTTCTGGATATGCTGCATCGGAGGGTGTGATGGGTGTTCCACACGACGTGAACAAACTAGACGAATTCGTTCTTTTGCAGCAAAATCATATCGTTGAGTTCTTGGATATCTCACTGGACGCAGTCCGTGAAAACCTCTGTCAATCAGTCAGTCATCAACTTCCCATATTAGATATGAATGTTTGCTGATTGAATCGCTGACGCAGTGGGAAGTAGAGGTGGGCAAACACTACGAGCCGGTCTTGACGACTAGAGACGGGCTGTGGCGATACCGACTGGGTGACGTTCTCCACATCACTGGGTTTCACTCTGAGAGTAAATCGCCGTTATTCAAATACGTTGGAAGGACGACGTCAGTATATCGCCATTCGTATGCCACTGAAGTACAGAAGTACTGATCATCGGTTTGGTACAGACTGACAATTCGCCTGCCGAATTCTGCCACCAGAGATGATCAACTCCAGGCGGCCATCCAGGTCTTGAACTCAGAGGACGTGATTCGAGTACAAGAATTTACAACTATGGTTGATGACCGCACGTTACCGGTGACAATAGGCTTCTTTATCGAGCTTGCAGGACCTCTTGGTACGTGTGTGGTGACAGGTAGCAAGTGAACGACGCTCATTGATCCGATCGTACGACAGGATCAAACGCACATTTGGTACCGCAAAAGTTATTTGATGCGCTTGTTACCGTGGACCATGAACTTCAGCTCGCACTCGAATATGGGAAGATGCGCCTCCCGACTGTCCGAATTGTAAAGACGGGAACGTTCGCAGAATATCGTCAGTGGAGAAGCGAGAAGGTAAAGATTCCATTCGGACAGATTAAGGTACCCACGGTATTGCTCGACCCGACCGCACAAGAGTGGATCTTGGGGAGAGTTGTTCAGGAACTTTGAGATATCCGCTGGAATGAATGAGGACCAAAGGGAAGTGATGGGTTATGATTTTATGAGACTCCTGTTCTGCGCCAACAAGTGCCGTAGAGAGCACCTTCGAAACAATGAAAACCGTGTTGTGTAAAGTGTGGTAGGGGGGAAATGTGATGGACAAGTGATATTTGACTGCCACGAACATCAATTCGGGTGTGACGTCGAACAATGGCGGAATTAAAGACAAACACTGGCGCAGGTCCGTCTTTTACATCGTCTTTCCTTTGTCCTCTCTAACTGTTGAACTCGGTATGTAGTCATTCACAAGACGACGATGGCCCCCTCACATTTGGCTCACCATGTTCCACCGTTTTAGGCTCCCCAATCTTGTGCGCCATTTTCGAGTGAGTAAGCGTCCGCCTTCGAACTGGTCCTTGAATCGCATCATTCCAACTTCATGATGAGTGAGGTACAGTGTTCATATAGCCCGTGCACCACTTAGTACGTACAACACTGAGACTTCGATCAGCCGTGCTGTATGTAAGTATTGTCATGTAACATCATTTGAGATTGCCCGTACAATCATAGTGCTCATGCAGTGTGGGCGTTTCAGAACACCACATTGCAGATACCTACAGACCCCCAAAAATTCTAGGATAGATGTTTGTATGCTTACATGTAATCAGTGTTGTTCGTGGAATGCCTCGTAGTAGTACTTGATGAGGGGCAGGATGGGAACGACAAAGTGCCGGTCCTCACAATCCGAGTCCGAAAGGGTCTGGTTCGTGAGAGCATACCCACCTTGGGTTCCTGTGGCTTCTCGCAGATAAGAAGCTCTCCCAGACAGCAATCAGCCCCTTATCCGAGATCACCAGCGCCCCCGTGCGATCGTAACTACCCCTTCAGCCTGAGTGGTCGTGGCTGGTAGTTCCCTAAACAGTCCTGGAAGTGCGGCGGTCAGGGTAGTGGTGAGAGCTTTCGCTGGCTCGAAACCGCTGCTTGCCCGTCCCCTTACCCATCCCTGAGCGTACTATATCCACCGTGGAGCCTCAGGCTGGTCGTAATCTGAGGAGTGGCGCGCCCGACAGACGCTCAAACGGGATCGACACACTGACGACTACGACAACCTGGTTCGCCTAACGGAGGACAAAATTTTGGTACTAGTTTATAAGAGTTTGATCACGATACAATATGTAATACGAGATAGCCACCCAGATCTATCTAACAGACGGTCAGGCTTATGAGTTGAAGAAATGGTGTCTGGAGGTCCTGAATTGGTCTATGAGGTGCTCTGAATGACATGCTACAGGATAAAATATGGTAGAATGAGCTCATGTTGTAGACTCGATTCTTGACTAGCGTGACAGCTTTCAATCTCCCACAAGTTCATGATGTCAATCGCGATATTGTGCCCCTGCGTCGCATTCGTGAGGTTCGATCGGGGAAACTTACAGGGAAATGAACGCCACCTAAGTTATGATGGCCCAGGGTCTGATGCTACCCGAAAAAGTACAAACGATAGGCACGTAACCATGCTACGCTTCGACAACCTCAAGGCCCATCAGTAGGATGGAGGCGTCAGGACTCATCAGGACTACTCGGTTACTACTGGCCAAGAAATTGACCCTTAAATTTTCCTTTCCATTCTCCAATCCAGAGCCCGCAAATGCGCCTCGGCTGTGCAGGTTGTGTCCTTCAAGCGATAACGTTGTAACCGGTCCTTCTGATGCAAATCTTGTTGAAATTTTATGTTGCTTCCTGGTCGCTACCAGAACCGCTTGAAGAGCATGAGTCACTTTCTTGGCCTAATTACGCTTGTCACCACCCCTGCTTCTCACTCTGACAGCTGAGTACTGAGTACTGAGTATTCACCGAATTGAAGGTTCGCCACTTACCGCTGTAAAGTTAGAACATTCCAAATTTACGTCCACACGTTTTAGATTTCTTTCGACCCCAGGCAGATGGCGGCTACCAACGTTGGCTCGCGAAGTCTCGGCGATGCTCAAACGGCTCATCAGAAAGCTGGACTACCGGAACGAATGAATCAGCAACTTCTCCAGATCATTCGAGACAACCTCAACACCCAATATGCGACCCAAGCAGCTTCACTTGGTGAATTTCGTGATGCTGTCTCGACGCATGGTATCGAAAACGACGCCAACCTGCTGGCGGATTTTCGTGCCCATGTCCCACTCTCGAAATATGACTCGTACAAGCCATTTATCGATAAATTCAAGGCGCGGCCATGCATGGAAGAGGATGTCATGGATCTGCTTTCCCCTGGGTTACCCGAGTTTCTGCTGATTTCTAGTGCCACAACTGGAACGACCCCAAAGATGATTCCGAGATACAACCATAATGTGAAATTAGGGATCCCCATTCCCCGGCTGTTTGATCCAGATGGCAAGGATCCATTCGGTGGGATGGTATGCACGGGATTTGGAAAAGTTAAGGCGATAGAACGTGCACCAGGTGAAGTGGTGCAAAGGCTCCCCGTCTGCTCCATGGCAGCAGCAAATCTTCGTAGGAGTCTTGGGTTGCACATTGATGATGAAAGTCAGATGTCCCTCAGTAGCACGTGTTCTTTGCTCCTACCCATGACGATACATACTAACGTTCTGCGCATTCCAGTGTCAGGCTACGCTGTACCATGGGCAGCGACCGTGATCGCGCACTTTCCATCATTCCTCACCATTCATGGTCTCTTTTTCCTTGCGAAAAAAAATGTGTACCAATTCCGTACGCTGTTTGCGCCGCACTTCGTTGATCTCATTCATCGCATCAACGAACATTGGGATTTGCTTGTATCTTGCATCAGAGACGGTAGAGTTCCCAAATTGGAAGGCACCGATCATGTTCGAGAGTACTTGCAGGCAGGTTGATGGTTGATGAATGTGAATTTTTACTGAAGCACTGTACAGCTTCACTTACATCCTGATCCCGAGCGTGCGGCAGAATTGCTTGAGATCGGACCTCCGTTCTCCTCTGAAGGATGGTTTTCCCGCGTTTGGCCAAAGGCAAACCTCCTTTTGACAGTATGTAGTGGCCCATTTGCCACTGTGCTGCCAAAGGTGCGTCATTGTGTGCTCTACCATGATTGCGAAGGATTGAAATATTCCATCCAGGTGAAGTCCATTGTTGGACCAAATGTCTCTATCCGCTGCTCCGGATATGCTGCATCGGAGGGTGTGATGGGTGTTGGACATGACGTGAACAAACCAGACGAATTCGTTCTCGTTCAGGAGTATCATATCATTGAGTTCTTGGATATTTCTCTGGACGCAGTCCGTGAAAACCTCTGTCAATCAGTCAGTCATCGACTTATGTTAGATATGAATGTTTGCTGATTGAATCGCTGACACAGTGGGAAGTAGAGGTGGGCAAACACTACGAGCCGGTCTTGACGACTAGAGACGGGCTGTGGCGATACCGACTGGGTGACGTTCTCCACATCACTGGGTTTCACTCTGAGAGTAAATCGCCGTTATTCAAATACGTTGGAAGGACGACGTCAGTATATCGCCACATTCATATCCCACTGAAGTACAGAAGTACTAATCATCGGTTTGATACAGACTAGCACTTCGCCTGCCGTCGTCTACCAGGTGGATCAGAGAGGATCAACTCCTGGCGGCCATCCAGGTGTTGAACTCAGAGGACGCAATTCGAGTACAAGAATTTACGACTATGGTTGATGACCGCACGTTACTCTCGACAGTAGGCTTCTTTATCGAGCTTGCAGAACCTCTTGGTACGTGTGTGGTGACAGGCAGCAAGTGGACGACGATGCTGATCGATCCGATCGTACGACAGGATCGAACGCACATTTGGCGCCGCAAAAACTATTTGATGCGCTCGTTGCCGGGGACCGCTTACTTCAGTTTGCACTCGAACATGGGAAAATGCGCCTCCCGACTGTCCGAATTGTAAAAGCGGGGACATTCGCAGCATATCGTCAGTGGAGGAGCGAGCAGGTAAAGATTCCATTCGGACAGATTAAGGTACCTATGGTATTGCTCGATCCGACCGCACAAGAGTGGATCTTGGGGAGAGTTGTTCAGGAACTGTGAGATGTGCGCTGGAATGGATGAGGACCAAAGGGAATAGATGGGTTGTGATTTTATGAGACCCTGTTCGGCGTCGACAAGTCCCGCGCAGAACGCGTGAATGTGTAGATGACACCTTGAGATCTTGGTGATGAGATCCTGGACCTTGCCTTCTCAGACTTCTCAGTGATTCTGGATAGTTGGTCGCCGATAAGGTGTGGTCGCTTGGGCCCTCGGATCCGGATTAGTTGGGTTGTGCGAAGGAGAAGCCAGTGCCACCAGTATGCTGAGTTGCGCGATCTGGACGCAGTCAATATCTCATCTCAGCTCGTTTTATCCTTCCTCACCCCCATTAGTGGGGAACATGACTGATGTACTGTTGTGTACTTGTAGCCGATTCAATTCAATTCAGCTTGAAAACAGGTCCCATCCGAGTTGATCATCAGTTCATGGCAGTCCAATCTTGGTCCAATGTTGATTTCGTTCAGGATCCAGCACCTGGCTTCTTCGCTCACCTCGCTCAATCCCTTTCCCCATCGATATGCGAATACCGAAAACACCTCACTCAACGTCTGACCCAACCCTCCGCCCGTTTCCACGACACACTGGGTCGATCCAGTTTGGATGGGCTTGGAAGAATGCTTATCTCAGAAGCCTATGGTACTCACGTCAGCTTAATCAGCTGCAGGCCGCAGTGCCCCCTACAATGAGATACCGCCATCAGCAAAATGACGCTTGACTTCACCGCATTGACCGCGTTGCGTAACTTGCGTTCATTATCAGATCCTTACGATGATACACATTTGGTCGTTGCTGGCGCAAGTTGGAAAGTGGTTGATAGCGAATGAGATCGATAATCTACACTTCAGTTACAGACAATGCCGAGCTCTGACGTACAACGATCTTTGGGCCATCGTATTGCCGCTGCCATGACATCTCTTAATGCCGTTTATTCCCGCGGGTGATAAACCTCGACTGCACAGAATCCAGACACCCTCAACTTCTCCATGGACATGATGAATGCGTCGTGCATGTTTGTCGCGAAGTTCTGTGCAGCGTAAGTTACTCCTACCGAAAGGGGAAATAACAAATTCTGGGTGAGTTTTACAAGCATCAAACTCACCTTGCTTGATATCATCGTAAGACTTTGATAACGGACGTAACGCGGCTGATGCGGTCAATGCCAAGTGTTGGAGCGGTTTCCAGATGCGGCCTCATGCGATTGAAAATCCGACTTATCATGGTATGTTTTCCGCATCGCTTTGAAAACTGCTGTAATTCGGGCCGTTTTTCTGATGAACCTAGCCTCAGATAAATATGGAAAACCGAACTTATCAGCGAACCAGAGAAAATGATCTCACTAGACTCAGTCACTCAGTGGCCCATGACAAGGACATAGAATCATTGGCCAAGAAATGACCCTTGATTTCCTTTTTGGCTAGCCGTCCTCCAATTACCGTGGCCTTGGCTGTGCTGGTAGAGCCGTCAAGCGATAACGTTACAACTCGTCCTGATGCCGGCAAGTTTGCTCAGCCTGGGACCATCCTACTATCTTCATCTGGAAATTCCGTCTATTACGTTGTGTCTTTACGTAATATGCGGCCTAACGAGGCCTCTGGAACTAGTGGGACACTTCAAGTTTACCTGAAATTCCCATTTATATCCTGCTCATTGTCCCAGTGAGCGGCTCGGAAGGCCCATCTATATACATAGCCGAACAAAAGGCTCCCCGTTTAGATGGAAGGTCAGAGAGAGTGCCATTCAAACGTGTTTCGGCCCAATCAGAGGCAGCGTTAGGCCCTCGCGTAGGCTCGCAAAAGTCTTTAAAAACACGACGTAACAAATAATCGTGCTTTCCAGATGTGGACAAGTTCTCGTTCATGGGAACCATGTTGCATACAGTTCAACCGAAGAAGCAACAAATGAACGTTCGTAATTATTCCTTTTCCATCTTGGGCTGACTGTTTTTAAACGGACAAATTCCCAGTCAGGCTCATTTCCTACCACTTATCTCACCCTTCCATGACTACTGTAACTACTGCCGGTGCGTGTGTTGTCGCCTTTGGGTGCGCGACAGCGATCTATGTCGGCAGACGACACCTCGGAGACAAAGTTCATGCTTTCCCATTACCCCCCGGACCCCCCGGGTTACCGTGGTTTGGTAATATCGTTGGGATGAACAGAGATGCACCGTGGATGACCTTCAGTGAATGGGGAAAAACATACGGTAAGGAGCATTGCATGTTGGGGTAATGCCTTGTACTCACGTAGTTACCTACGCAGGTGACCTAGTTCGCTGCCGACTATTTGGCAAGGATGTCATCATCATCAACTCGGAAAAGATCGCAAAGGATTTACTCGATAACCACTCCTCGAATAATTCTGACCGTCCTTGCTTCATCGCCAATGAAATGTAAGCACCGCCTCTCACATTCGGCAGTGAATTTAAGTTCGTTATGTTAGGTGTGGAATAGACTTCGCCACGGCCCTTCTGCCATATGGTGACAGATGGCGACTTCAAAGACGCTTTCATCACCAGACCTTTCGGACTGACGCATTATCAAGGTTTCACCCCCTTCAACACGACAAGGGTTGTGATTTGCTCCGACAGTTATTCCACGACCCTGACCAATTCGGGCAACATTTAAGCCGGTACGTGGCTGAGGTTGAGTTCGTGGGTCAATGTGAATTGACATTGCACTGAGATATGCGAGCTCCGTTGTTCTCAATAGCACTTATGATTATGATCCTCAATCTAACGACGATGCATTCATGCGGACTATGTCGAAGATTCAACAAGTTGGCTCACATTTCGTGCGCCCCGATGTCTTGTTCACTATGGAGGCGTTCCAAACACGTGAGTAAACTGCATATTTGCCAGTTTCTCAGGGAGCTTAATGTGTGTGCGTCTAGTATTGAAGCTTCCGGCGTGGTTTCCAGGGATGTCGTTTAAAAGGTTGATGGAGACTGGGAACAAGCTTGTAAGTGAATATATCGAGGTGGCATGCAAACATTCTTTGCAAAGATTGGTAAGATTCACGTGCGTGACCCCGGATATTAGTCTAATATTCCCTAAAGCACGACTCAAGTGCCGCACCGTTCATGGTGGATGACGCAATGCGAAGCATGGACGAAAAAGGGACTGTTCCGGATGAGTCGTGGATGAAAGCACTCAAAGAAGCAGCTGCGACCTCTTGTTTGGGTGCGTATCTTGTATGCCGGTTTGATCGCTACTCAACCGCACCCCTGACTTTTAGTTGGATCGCACACGGTGAGCGCACACAACATATACTCATGGTGACATTACATTGATAATGATGGAAAAAAAGTCCCGTTCCCTTCTGACCACCTTCTTTCTCTTGATGGCATCGCACCCGGCAGCACAAGAAAAAGCCCAGGCACAAATCGATGCTGTGGTAGGCAAGAATAGATTGCCGACGTTGCACGATCGACCGTTGTTACCCTTCATTGATGCTATTATGCGGGAAACCCTCAGACTGCGACCTGTCATTCCTCTTGGTGAGTGATTCCGTCCCGTGGTCGATTTCCGTTGCTGATCTTGTCAATAGCGGCTCCGCACGCTGCTCTGAGTGACGATATATATGGTGGCTTCTACATTCCAAAGGGTGAATATTCAAGAAATTTCCTGGTAACCAAACACTCATTCATACCCGATTGCAGGTGCTGTCCTAATAGCGAACGCGTGGTCAGATTGATCTACATACATTCGAACCTGATCTCAATGACCCGTTCCCAGGGGGATGGCGCATGACGAATCCAGGTTCCCCGAGCCGTATGCATTCTTACCGGAGCGATTCCTCAACGATGATGGTTCGCTCAAACCTAACGAGGTCGAACACATCGCGTTTGGCTTTGGTCGACGTATCTGCGTTGGGAGGCACTTTGCCGACATATCCTTGTGGGCCGTGATGGCCAAGGTATTGTCCGTGTACAAGATCTTGAAACCCCTGGATGAAAACGGGGTAGAAACTACCATCGAACCGAAATTTACGACCGGAGGGTTCAGCGTGTGAGTGGACTTCTTTTCTTTCGCGCTCGGACGCTGTACAGTCTTGATTTGCCATGACAGACATCCGCTTCCGTTCCAATGCAGGGTCGTACCTCGGGTGCCAGGGATGGATATTGAGAAACTGGAGGCGTTGATTGCTGCGAGTACTCCCTAGACTGCTTGCCAGTAAGCCCGTAAATGACTGGGTGATCCTGATTGCACTGTAAATCACGCAATTCTGTTCTCGTTTCTTGGAATTTCAGTACAGCCAGCTTTTGATACACCGTAATTGCGAATGCATATGCACAGGAGGCCTTTGTGACACGTGTCGTCTGATCTTGAGACTGTCAAACGTTGGGTTGCGGCCATACTACTTGATTGCACGGTAGTCAAGCCATTCCCTGTGGATCCGCGGCGCACGATCCTCATGTTCCCCAGGCCATTGATTCCTGGATCATCTATTATCCGTCCCTCTCCCTCACTCCGCTTGTCCTCATGCCGCACCAACAATCACCCTTCCAGCCACATATGACCTGCTCGATCAGCCCGAGTCGTACGACCAGCTTCTCGTCATTCAAGTTCAAGAATCAGCAAACTAGTTGGCATTCCTCACGCTGGCAATACAGCTTGCTCACAGTGAGCTTGGCAGCTCTCAGGCTCTGCGTTCGAGTGAGTTACCACGGCTCATCGTTCGGGGCCGATGGCTGCAGACCAATACGCCAACGAGTGAGTCCAATCGTCGGGGGATCACAATGTGCTACGAACGTGGTTCGTATGAGGTCACAGTGGGTGACTGGATGGTTGCTATAATTACAGACTCATAATCGGCGTAGACTCATCGCTACGTTTAACCCGTAGTCAAACTTCGATGGAAAGCTTGGATGATATTGCGGGAAGAAGAAACCCCTGGGAGTAATTTTCCGTAAAGCGCACGTTGTGTCATAACTGTTGGTCCTTGTAGGTCCTGGTTGATACGCCACCAGCCTCGTTCCCTGTCTGTCTATTGTTCTTCTGGGCAGCTTCTTGTTCTCGGTTGCGAGGAAAGCACAGCAAGTGCACGACAGTACACGCAGAAGCAACATGTCATCCAACTATGGAACGCAAGGGAGAGACATATAAATTGCCATGTCACACGAAGACCGACTAGCATCGTTCCTTCGTTTCCCCCTCCGTTTTAACAGCGCTTGCAGACATGCCTTCATCCTCCGTCACCAAACAAGTTGACGGCACATTGGACGAAGTTCTCCGGATGGTGTCGCAGGATGGCAGATACTATTCTGTCCTGAGTGAAACGGACCGAAACAAGTTTGTGACGGAAGTAAAGAGGTATGATGAGATCCACGTTTATTCGTAAGAGTACGATGGTGATTATGATTATGATCTATTCACAGTCTCAGAGATCTGAACGAGACGATAGAGTCAAAAGGCAGCTGGCGGAATTTGCTTTGCGTGCCTTCACCGCAGGCGGTGGAGTGCCTCGAGAGTGCTCAAGGGCTCCGACGACTTGTCAAAGTGGATCTATAGTTTGCTATCCAGTGGTTTCGTGATCTGACTTTTACTTCTAGAAAGATATTGACGTAAAAACGAGGGCCAAACTTGCTAGTGGACGTCCCGCATCCAACTATGGACAAACCTCTCCAAGGACGTCCGGGAGAAATACCCAACTCGCGAAGGGTGCGGTGAACGGTAGCTCTGCGATCCCAAAAGACAACGGTGAGCGGTTCTTACTCCTGCCGTCGGATCACACTGATAGTTTGTCAGAAACTTCTAGTAAACATAGTAACCGAAGCGCCGACTCCTCTAGTCGACCTCGCAGGAGGTCGCCACCACCGCCACCATCACCTGGGCGTCGATTGGCCCCGTTGAGCAATTCACGTCCATTATCGGAGACCTCGAGTACTTCGGGCAGTGACTCTCCTCGTTCTCCCACCGTCAGGCGGCCCGCTCCCCCTCCTCCATCGTCGCCTAGGCAATCAAGATCACCCCGTTCGCCAACCAGCGTTTCTTTCTCTTCACCTGGGTCATTGCCTCCTGACCCCGCGCTCATTTCTTCTCTTTCCAATCTCGCTCAGCATATGAATACGCTCGCACACTCTGTGGCGAGGGAAGGCTCGCGGCAAGCACAGGGAAAACAAAGATCAAGGTATAGTGTCACCAAGACCAATTGCCTGGACATTAGCGGTTCAAATGTCGATGGAGTGACGATGAACAATAATTCGACCAAATGCTCTGGCGCTGGTCGGTTGTTTCG
>JBBPOF010000459.1:0-23348 GCA_038091315.1 Porphyrellus cyaneotinctus | reverse complement strand
AGCCAATGGTTTGTGCTATATTCTATACACTAACATAATGGCAGTCCAGGTTAGGGTTGTTGAGGGTTATTAGCTTTAGGGGAAAACATGCAAACATTGGGACAGTTGTTTGAGCCACTGTACATGTACTTTACACCTCGTTGCACGCACCCCACTGCAATGACTCATTTGTTCCACTCTGTTTTCTCTCCTCGCCTTTGCCCATGGTATGTCTTCCATCTCTTTTTTTTTTTCCTGTACTGGTGCCGTGAAACAGCACACCATGGTCCCATCCTGCCGACTGCCCTTGTCCTCACCAAAAATGGAAGGAGGGAAACCCCGAGTGACGTGCATCGGACCCAGCCAATCATGACCCGTGCCACTTGTAAGTTTTTCAAGATAAGTATCAGCCACTTAGTCAATGACTATTAATAAATAAAGTCTGCCTTGGTTACAGAATAAGTTTGTATTAATTATTTTACAACATCATCAGAAACTGTTTTTCAATACATTTGTTAGAACCATGATTACACAGAGGTCCTATGCTCTGTTTTGGCACCAGAGCACAAGTTCACTTAGGGGTTGACCAAGTCCAGTAACAGGAACAAGGTCTGAGGGTGAATGTGTTGAAATGTAGCATACATATATAGAAGCTCACATAATACTCTCCTGTAGTTATATAAGACTCGACTGAGTCTGAATTTGAATAACGCTCTTGAACCCATACCACAATGATCTAAGAGTTAACGCTTCACCACCACCAGGTTAGTACCCTTCAGGTTATGCTCCTCTCAACAGGTTATGAGCCCTGGGGAACGCACTGTGTGGCAACACTGTGCAATACCTGTTGGTGAATGCCTACCATGTTCTGATGCGGAAATGCTCAAATGGTGAACACGAATGAACCTATCCTGTGCAGCAACACTGGATACTTCCTGCAGCGGCAATGTGCAGAAAGTTCACCTTGACATTGTCATAAACGTTGGTGAAAGTTCACCTAGAACTTTGGCATGGGGAGACTATGTCAGACCATAGCCATGAGGGCTCTGGGCGTCACTGATGTGGCAACCCTGCTCACCGTCTGTTCTTCTTAAATGATCGACTTGGTTACTGACGTCCATCCCAGATCCAATTCAAACATGTCGACCAATGCCCTCTTCGGAATTCCCAAACTCAACGGCTCCAACTATCGGCACTGGGCTCAGGAAATGGAGGCATACCTCTGCTTTTCTGGACTCTGGCAGAAAATGCACAAGTCCCGCCCTACTGCTCCCAGGGACATTACTCAAACCCCTGAAGAGAAGACGGCCATCGAGGGAAAACAGACTAACTGGGATGAAAATGATGACAAGGCGGTTGGCACTATTAAACTTCAACTGGAATCTAATGTCATGCAATGCTATGCTGACATCAACATGGCCATGTCTCTTTGGGACAGCCTCCAGAAGAAATACAACACCCCTTCCCTCGCCTCCGCATATTTGGAGTTTAAAGCAATGATCGGGCTGGTGATCCCAGAGAACAACCATCCAGCTTCGGCTTTTTCAAAGCTGAATGTGCACTTCACACAACTCTCGGACCTCGAGTACGAGATTCTGATGAAGATTCAGGTGATGATCATCCTTGCCAAACTCCCTCGTTATGCAGACTTCACCACCCAACTCCTCAACTCCAAAGCAACGAAGGTAAAGGAGGGCGAGACAACAGAGGATATCATGATGCATGAGCTCAAAAAGCTCACCACAGCAGCCTGGCAACAATTTGCCAGTAAGCATAAGCCCAACCACTCTGGCGGCCAGCACTCGCAACCACAGCAGGTGCTGTCCAGTGCCAACAAGGTCTTGAACATCAAACACAAGGGAGAGGATCCCGCTTTCTTGCAGCAGCAACAGCAGCAGCAGGGAAATGGTAAGGAGAAGAAGAAGAAGTGTTGCACTGGAAAGCACTCTCAGCAGGGAGATGACAAACAGCAGCAGCGACGCAACAACGCTGCTATAAATGAAGGTTCAGCGTCTTTCGCCTTCTCGAACCTCATAGCTCTATCTGTCATCCTCTCTCCCGCAACACCTTCACTCACTCTGCCTGTCACCGACCCACGCTCACTGGCTCACACCCCTGGAGCAGCCCACTATGGCCCTCCTGGATTTCCTCAAACCAAGTGTTCTATATTGCTGGCACAATGCCTTGGAGTCCCTGGCATAGCCCAGACTCTGTGTCATCTAGATGGCCCCACCAACCATCGATTCAATTGGTCGGACGGACATGCCTCCAGTTCCTCAAATCGTCCCCTCTCCTCCTGTCTCAAAGAAGTTGAAGTCAAGATGAATGTTATCAATATAATCGATGAGGACGATTTCTGCAATGAAGACAATGTTTCCATGGGTGAAGAAGCCGATGATTACATTGAGCAATTCTTCAAAAACCAGGCATCCTGGCAAGTACCCAATCCCTGTCACAGTCCTACTGGCACTGATGTGCGGTCTTTTTTGCCTCAGATCATACATACATACTCGTCGATACGTCATGTAGTAGATAGTGACAATACTACTGCTGTCCTGTCCACCATGTGTGATGACTGCAATAAGCATGACAGTAAGAATAAGGGAAAAGGGAAAGCCGACCCACATGCGGTCCCACCTCAGACGTGGCTACTCAACTTAGGGGCTTCGTCCCATTTCACAAATGAATTAACTGACTTCGTTGAGTACAATGCCTTCTCTAATGCTCAGTACACGCAAATGGCAAATGGCCACACCCCCATAAAGGGTATCGGCTCTGTTATCATAGAGTTCAAGGGACAACCTGTGCGGTTATCGCTGGTTATCTATATGCCTTCATGTGACATCAAATTGATATCCATGGGCACTCTATTGAAGGACACTTGCCTAACGCTGACTACCAGGCCAAACGAGATCGCATTCTATGATAAGTGCTACAAACGCACTATTCTCTCCTTCCACAGCCACAGAAATGACACAATGTACTGGATTCATGCTCCCGCAATTCATCCGCATGCCAAATCTACTGGGATGGTCTCTGTGGATTTTGAATTACTCCACCGTCACCTAGGCCACTCCTCAAAGGAGGTTCTACAAGCGGCGAAGAAACATCTGAAGGACTTCCCTGATGTCAACATTCCATCACAAGTTCCGATATGCCCTGGATGCGAGCTCAGCAAACAGCCAAATTGCTCCTTCCCTCATAGTGAGATGCGGGCAACCGCTCCCTTTGAGATGATTCACTCAGATCTCAAGTCCCTAGAGGTAGAGTTGTACCATCAATACAAGTATGCCGTCGTCTTCTATGATGATTTTACTTCAATGGGCTGGATCGTCTGTATCCGCTCAAGGATCAGACACTGAAGGCTGTAAAGCACTTCATTGCATATATCCACACACAGTTTGATGCCAAGGTCAAATCCTGGCGCTCCGATGCTGGTGGTGAATACACCTCCAAAGCTTTTCAGGAGTACATGCATGATAACGGAATTCACATTACACAGTCCGCCCCATATGCACATCAGCAGAATGGGTGTGTGGAACACTTCATCCGCACTATTATGGACAAGGCACAGGCAATGCGGTTACACGCTTGCTTACCAGCTTCCTATTGGGAGTTTGTGATGATACATGCAGTCCATATATATAATAGGACACCCAATAACTGTTTAAACTGGAAGACCCCCCTGGAGTTACTCAAGGGGGAGAAGCCTTCCGTTTCTCATTTACACGTCTTTGGATGTGGCGCCTATGTGCACATTCCTGAAGAGACACGTGGCGGGAAGCTAAATCCAAAATCACAGTTGATGGTCTACCTTGGCGTTGCTGTAGGTTCAGACACCAACTACCTCTTTATGTGCCTGAATAATGCTATCCATACATCAGCGATGCGATCTTCGATGAAAATCTCTTCCCTCGATGCTCGAAAGCACAACCACATAAGCTGCTATTGCACCCTCCACGCCACCGTCATTCTCATGATGATGACGTCTCTGACACACATTCAAACGACAGTTTTGATTCCAATTCTGATCACTCTGATGCAGTACCCGCTCGTGATCCCCCTTGTCCATGGTCACCCTCTCCAGCACCACTGGCAGATCCTGTCACTCCACCTCGCACACCTCGACCACCCCCAATTGGCCCACTGGCCTTATCTCTGAGGTGACAGCCTGCACGGCAACGTCGTCCACCTACTCATTCAGATAATGTCTACGGGGATAAACCCCCTGTGGAACAAATCAAGGACATTGAGAGCGAGTCTCACTGGTGAAAGCTAGTCAAGGACCAACCTGTACCTGCACTGGAGACACCACTGGTTCCTGGTGCTATGCCTCATTCCCTGACTCCTTCGGAGGCGGATGTTGAGCACCTAGTGCAGGAAGGGGGAGATGCACTAGTGTCTTTCCTATGCAATTGCGCGATTCCGGTCATGGAAACAACCACCCCTAACTATAGAGAGTGGAAATACTGTGACATTCTCAAGCTCCCTGCCGATGAACAGAAACTCTGGTGGAAAGCTTGTGAGGACGAACTCCAAATGCTCAAAGATCACAAAGTCTACGAGATTGTGGATAGACCAACCCATAAGAAGGTCATTAAAAACAGATGGGTATTTGATGTCAAACCCGATAGACGCAAACATGCCCGACTGGTAGTCAAAGGCTTTACCCAGGTTGAAGGCACTGACTTCGACGCCATCTTCTCCCCAGTAGTATGATTCGAGACGGTGTGGGCCATGCTTGCCCTCTGTGCTCTAGAAGATTGGTATATTACCACTCTAGATGTACGCTCTGCCTATTTATATGGCATACTGGAAGAAAAACTCTACATGGAGTTTCCTGAGGGTTTCTTGCCCCCTCACCTCAAAGGCAAAGTCCTACAACTCCTCCACGCCTTATATGGCCTAAAACAAGCAGGATTAACTTGGTGGTGCACTTTGGACAAATCCATGCAGGAACTAGGATTCACCCGACTCAAGTCTGACACTGGACTATTCATCTATCGCAAGGGAATAACATTATCCTAGCGATCATCTACGTAGATGACACCCTCTTCTGCAGACCGAACAAAGCCTTTGTAGATAAGATAAAGGCTGCATTTATGAAGAAATGGGAATGTCGCAACTTAGGAGTTCCTACCGAATTCCTTCATATGACTATATGTTGAGAAGGTTGGAAACTATTCCTTGACCAGCATGCTTATCTCGACAAGGTGATTGAGTGCTGCAAAATGCAAAATGCTAAGTCCGTGCCCACACCACTACTGCAGGGTTTTTACCCTATGAAGAACAAATCCCCTGTCAATCCTGAGTTGCAGACGCACTTTCAGACCGTTATCGGGTCATTATTATATCTTATGATCGAAACCTGACCAGCCATTGCGTATGCAGTGACACAACTCACTTGTGTGTCTGCCAACCCATCAAGAGACCACCTTGAAAAGGCTCTCTATATCTGTCACCATTTGATAGGCACCAGAGATTACTCTCTAGTCTACAACGGTGCTAGTGATAAAGGCATCTTCACCTGTACAGATTCTGATTGGGGTCAGGATAAGATCACCTATCACTCGCAGACAGGATTTTTCCTGAAACTTGTGGATGGTGTTTTCCTTTGGAATTCACACCTTCAGAAAGTCATCACATTGTCATCCACAGAAGCCGAGTATATGGCATTGAGTGATTGTTCTCGCCAGGTCATTTGGATCAAACAGATGATGGAAGAGTTAGGCTACCATTTGGGCCCTCTCCCTATCTGTGGTGACAATCAGGGTTTGCTTTTTATAGCACAAAACCCAGTGACTGAGAAGAGATCCAAGCACATCCCCATCCGGTATCACTGCATATGTGATGCTGTGATGATGTGGAAACAGGTCGAACTATACTATATCCCAGGAACTGACAATCCTGCGGATATGTTCACAAAGAACCTTGGATGTGTCCTGTTCAAGAAGCTTCGTTCTCAACTTGGATTAGTTTTTAGATAGAATACTCGCCACCATCTGTTGGTTGTGTGAATGTCTTTTTCTTTTCTATCACAAATTCACACTATCGCTTACAGTCTACTATGGTAAACTAAGTGAGGGGGAGCATTGAAATGTAGTGTACATATATAGAAGCTTACATAATACTCTCCTGTAGTATATAAGACTCGACTGAGTCTGAATTTAAATAACACTCTTGAACCCATACCACAATGATCTCAGAGTTACCGCTTCACCATCAATCAGGTTAGTACCCTTTGGGTTATGCTCCTCTTAACACCTTGCATTCCTCCCCTTCCAGAGGGCATGAGGGTTACTTCTGCATGGTCCATCAGGTCCAGAAGGACTACTGGTGGCCAGGCCTTATGTCTTTCCTCCATCGTTTCATCGCTGGGTGTGCAACTTGCCAATCCAACAAGGTGAACACCCATCCCACGGTCCCAGGGCTTACCCCCCTCCCTGTCGCTGCCTCTCGCCTGTTCCAGAACCTCTCTGTGGATCTTATCACCGACCTCCCAGTCTCTGATGGCTGTGACTCTGTCATGGTCATGGTAGACCATGGTCTTACAAAGGGGGTAATTTACCTCCCTTGCCTTAAAACGATCGATGCTGCCAGCGTCACATCGCTCTTCTTCCAACATGTGTTTCCACATTTTGGCCTCCATGTCAAACTCATCTCGGACCATGGTCCACAATTCGCCTCTGCCTTTGCTTGAGAACTCTCTCACCTCCTGCAGTACGACCTCACCCTCTCCACCGCCTACCACCCTCAGATGGACAGAGAAACCGAACGTGTAAACCAGGAACTCGAAATCTACCTCCACATATTCTGTGTATGTAACCCCTTGAAATAAAAATCCCTCCTCCCCACTGTGGAATTCTCCCACAACTCTGCAGTACATTCAGTTACTAAACAAACCCTGTTCTCTCTCATGATGGGCTATGAACCCCGCACCTATCCCCCACTCAGAAAAACCTTCCTTCCCACCCTCGAACAATAGCTCCACTCCCTTGATGAGGCTTGGAAAGAAGTGCACACTGCTCATGAGCAAGCCCAACAGCTCATGAGGGAACACATCTCCTCCAACTTTAAGCCTTCGAAAC
Source organism: Porphyrellus cyaneotinctus (assembly GCA_038091315.1). Lineage (NCBI taxonomy): Eukaryota > Fungi > Basidiomycota > Agaricomycetes > Boletales > Boletaceae > Porphyrellus > Porphyrellus cyaneotinctus. The sequence goes on along the minus strand of JBBPOF010000459.1, from coordinate 16,281 downwards.
TAGGTGATAAGGTATGGCTGGAATCGAAGAACCTTTGACTGCGATTTCCATCAAAGAAGCTCGCCCAAAAGTGGTTAGGTCCCTTTGAGATAACTCAGGTGATCTCCCGCACCGCCTACCGGCTAAAACTTCCCCCTACGTGGAAGATACATGATGTTTTCCATGCGTCCCTTCTCTCCTCTTACAAGGAAACCACAGAACACAGCCCCAATTTCCTTAGTCCTCCCCTTGATCTGATTGCTGGAGAAGAGGAATAAAAAATCGACCAGATCCTCGCTCACCAAGGCTCCGCTCGCTGCCACCAATTTCTTATCTCGTGGAAGGGATACTCTTTGGCTGAAAACACCTGGGAACCTGAAGTCAACATAATACACACACAGACCACCCTTGCGGCTTATAAAGCTTGCTTCCCCTCTGATTTCCCCAACTGAGTTTTCCTTTTCGCTCATTACCACCCCTCCCATTATGCAACTCTCCGTCTCCATCTCTCTGGGTCATGCCAACCTTATCGCCATCCTCCTCCTTGCCTTTGCCTACACACTGTTCTGCATGTTCGACTCACTTAACCGCCCTGTCATCTTCATAATGGCGATAGGCGGGACCCAGTTCAAATGGGCACTTATTGGCCCACAATCCTATCGCACCTCCTTATACAAATTTGTCAAAACTGACAGTTGGAATGCCGACCCATCCTGGAACCCTCCAGACCTTACTCCCGAGGAACAGGAGCAACTCGCAGATGAAAACCTCATGGACACCTTGCATCTCTGATCCACCCTTCCTCTTATGAGGATAGGACCATCTCTACCTTGATTCACATTCTCCGCCCACTCTCGCTCCCTCCCCTTTAAAAAGACCTCTCACACAAATTTCTTCCTGCCCTCTAACAAACACTATGTTCAACTCCCACCATACCCCAACTCCACCCCCTCATCGCCATCGTCGTCACCGCTGCCGAACTTGTTGCCACTGTGAGTCTACACTCCATGTTCACCTCTATTGTCCTCTTTACCAATGTCCTCTCTGCAGAACCTTCTCCCCCAGACATATCCCACGATGTTGCCCTCTACGATGCCCCCCTCCACCCCGACAGCAACTTTGGTGTCACTAGAGTGTTCTGAGTTGGTATCTCAGAAGTACAAAGGGGGTAATGTTACAATTTTCCCCTTTGTTCGCTCACTCCTCGTTCGTCCCTATCTATCCAAACCCCATTAGATGCCAATGACCCCACCCCCTCCTTGTCTACTCCTGAAAGATTTGTCCTACCGCTCAAACTCCCTTGACTCCTATCAATCCTCCACTTCAATACTGCCTTCTTGCAATGCCTAGGATGCAGTGCCTCCCTAGAGACCTTGTGATGACACGTCATCATAGGGGAAGGTATTACCAATCACCTTTCTTCTTTGCTCCTGAACTAGAAGGCACATGGATTTGCTTATGCAATCCATTCCCCAATCCAGCTATGGTCCATCCTCTTTCTTTCCCTTTTGTCTAGACCCATTCCCAAAGCAGTATGGTCCATCTTCTTTCATTCCCTTTTATCTAGGTCCATTCCCAAAGTAGTATGGTCCATCTTCTTTCGGTTGTAGTGATGCAGCCATATTTCCTTTCTGACTTCTTAGGCTGCATCCATCTCTTTTCGTCATGGTCCATTCCCTTTTTGTCGTGGTTATGTAACCTTTCTCTTTTAGTCATGGACAGATAGCACCTCCCAAAATGGGATCTCTCGTTCCCATTTCGTACTCTGCTCTTCCCTATATATATACCTAGCTGCCTATACTTGTATTCCCCATCTAGTTCTATGCTATACAGCCTAGTTTCTAGTACCACTCAGCCCTGTCTGAGTGAGACCCATCTTCTGCAGTTAGATGCATCTACTGCGAGACCCCTTCTTCCGTACTTCAATGTTGTCATCGTACGAGACCTACTCAAGGCTGTTCCCAGCGGCTAGATAGGATCTCCATACTAGAGACTAGTGCTTGCATTCTTAACAGCAGCTGGGCATATTTCAGGACAGTCTCACATCCAAAATTATGCTGCCCTGGAATGAGCTAGGATATCTTTAGCAAGAGCAGTTTCCATACTGATTCCACCACAACAAAATATCATTAATGAATGTCTTCTATGCCAAACCCTCTGTCTCTTCAAACCATTGAACAATGAATGTTGTGGTGAAAAACAGCATAGTCAAAGAGACCATTGACAATCCTCCATGTACCATAACTGGATAGAGCAAATCAGAGCTGGATCTTGTAAGAAAAACATTCTTCATCCTCACAGCACTAGGGACCTCATCTGCACTGCTGTATATGCAATCACCCTCAGTTTGACTGATTCCATGGTAATCAAGCTGACCACATTCATTCAGGTACACCTTTCGCCATGGCACCATTTATTAGGAAAAAGAGTATTGGGGGACTGGTCTTCTTCATTGGCAGAGCTTGGGGATGTAAAAATGGCTTTAAATGCCTATCACGCATCCAGTTAGCTTGGGGGACTTCGGTGAGTGGTACACTCACCTGGATGAGCATAGGCCCCTTAAACAGTCCTTTGGTAGGCTCATTTGGGTCATATGTGTGGTCCTCATAAAGGAATTGTGGCCACATGTCTGCCATTATGAGATATTTTGGGTCCCAGTCATGTATATTGATGCAGTGCCTAGTTCATGGTACAAATACAGTTAGATGACAACAATGTCTATGTGCACACATACTCTGATACATTCCAGTCATAATCGACTGGACAGATGAGGTGAGCCATGCTATCATTATGAAAGCCATGACCAACCTTGTTGAAAGGGGTAAGGCAAGGTTTAGGAGGTTCCTTCTCATTCAGCCATGACACCACTCTAGTCTTGAGGTGAGCAGCATCATCTTCTCATGCACCATCAGCTCCTTCAGAGAGCTTGGCACTAATCAGCAATAATGTGCCCATAAAACTGAAGGAGATTTACCTGTTTGACAACTGTATCCACCATACTAACATTAGCAGGATTCATGACCCACTGCTTAAATTGGAGTAAGCAGGCTGTTAAATATGCATAGGTCTTAGATAGCCATGTTTCCCTAGTGTTATGTTAGTCCTCTAGGGGGGAACATAAACAGCAAGGCTGACTGGGGTGTCTGTGGAGCTGTCCCTGAGCATTGTCATTGAGCCTCCTTGTCAACCAGATCCTGGACATTGTCAGTGAGGGTCACCAGTCTTCTGATGACCCTACCTTGTTGGCGCTAGGATCTGTTATATGTGAATTATGATGAGTATATGTCAGAAGTGTTTCAAAGGGTACATGCTTATCAGTTTATTGTTCTTTGTATTGCATTCTCTACCATCATTGGGAGCCTGAGCTGCTATGGTACAGTGGAGCCCATAGCATCTGTGTCTGCAGCTACACCATCCTGGTTAGTAGATGAAGACATCATGGGTTGTACTTGCTATAGAATCACATACTTTTAAACTGTCTGGTCACTGTAATACCTGCACATTGCTTGGTGGGAAGTGATGCATATAAGAAAATTAAAATGTGCACTAGGAAGGACCACAGCCAAAGTACTTGTGGCAAGCAATATACATCCACAAAAAAGTATAAAAAAGGGTTCTGGTAGGGCTGAAGCTGGAGAAGTGCCTGAGGGAACCTTAATTTGCAGTGTCAAAAGTGAGAATGTGATGACCAGCAAGCATTGGCAATGATGTGGCTAGTAAAAGTGATGTTAGTGATCTAGAACTTTGGACAGGACAATATGAAGATATTACATGCTGGTGAGTTTAGATGTTAGGCCACAAGGTGCCAAATGGACAAACTGATGACTTGCATCTACATATGCACACCATCCAGAATATAGCAGTTGTGCTAATGGCTTACAAATAACAAAGGAATGACCTAACTATGATAGTGTCAAGCCTGCTGAATCAGAATAGGCGAACATTAGAAGTATATCATCTTGACATTGGAGAGATGCACATTGCATTTTGTGATCCATCCACCCTTCTCTGCTATATGTTACCTCCAACACCTGCACCTCCCAGTTGAGCTCCAGCAAGAAATTGTTCTTTGGCTCAAAGACACTCCTGATGTTCATAGCCACTATGCTCTTGTGTTAAAGAACTTTTATAACTGATTTGTCAAGTTTGGTATGTTCTGGAAACATGCATCACTCACTGCCTATAGGCTACTGCCTTATTTGTACCTCCAAATGTGCCTCATGGATACAGACATAGCAGCAAAATTTGTGGACTTTATGCTGGTGCAAGAAAGACCCAAAAATATACAGGAGGGGTACATAGGGCAGCTTGTCAAAGATGTCCAAGCTGCAAATGTCATCTCTGAATGCTGCAATATCACAATGCTCACCATTTATCTTCTATTTTGGCCTACCTCTCATGCCATCCATGACTTTATTCACTAGCCACTCAAAAACTTGAACAATCTGCAATCTTTGTCCATTTCATTAGTCACACTGACAGATGAGGCCAAGGTTGACCTTACCAGATTTCCAACCTTTCATTGACTTACCCACCTTCATCTCATTGTGTCAGCCACTATCTCTGAAATCATACCTGAAGATTTATCAGGGCTTCTGAACCTCACCCACCTGTCACTCCACTGGTTCCAGAGTGGAGACTGTGTCACCTCCCTCCAACAGTTTCTGGCACACCCTTCCAGTTGTATACTTGTCCTCTGGGTTCCAGATATATCTGTGCCTGAGAAACTAGAGAAGAGATTAGTGGACCATAACTTGGTGGATCGACAAGTGGTCTTATTGGTGCATGAGCACTATAATGAATATGTGAGGAAAGGCAGATTCTGGCAATATGCAGAATGATTAGTCACTTGGAGAGTTGAGAAGAATAGTAAGCATAACTTACCAGTGGGTGAATAAAGCTAATGCCTTGTTAGAAAACCCTTATGCAACTAACATATGGATTACAATCCCAGTGTGGGATAGACTATTAAGAGGCAGCACATAAAAACCTACTAATAGACAGTAGAAGGATAATTATTTGAGATGGCTAGCGAGGTAGAACACTGCATCACCAGCTTCTGTCATGATGAATTGGTTAATTCAACTTGTATCTTTGGGGTGCAACAAGTCACACCAACAACATTATTTTGTGCAACCCTTCAGTCAGTCACTGACACTGGGTCCACAGCTGTCATATCCCAGATTTTTGTTAAGTCCAACTCTGGGCTTCTGAATCAACTCCAAGCGTCTTCCGACCTTTTCTCCTTTTTCACTTTTCGGACTTGTTCTCTGCTTTCCTCCGATGTTGACTCTGTTCCTATTATTCATTTCATATGACACTCATCATTGCTAACAACCTTCAAATCTGTGTCTCGCTTAGTAGCACAGCTCCAGGCATACTTACCTCCATCACAGTGCAGGATATTTACTTCTGACTTCTGTGTAGTTAGTCATTCGGACCTGAGTCCTCTGTATATAAACCTCCATACTTTGTCTCTAGTATCTCAGTTCAAATATCAACTTAATCACTTCCTTCGAGTCACTCTCAACCCTTACCCTTGTTCTCCTCTGAAATACGAGGTCCTTAGGGAACTGGCAAGGGCGCAACATATAAGTGCTGCACTGACAACCTCATCCCTCTGTCTACCTCTGACCTTCCATCATACCTCCGGTACACCTCCAACCCCAACCTCTGACCCTTGTGCTCACACACCTCCAGACTTTGTCGGACTCGTCCAGAAGAACTGGACTTAACAGTATATTCAAACTAAAACTTGTTAAAGTTCCCAGCTATGACTAGCTGCACTCGTACTCATGCTACTCGCACAACCCACAATAGTTTGCTCCAGACTGCCTTTGGTAGTCACCAAACAATTCCCAGCAAATTCATCAGTCTCACCACATGTACTATACCCTCAATCTCAGAATTGCAAGGTATCTCAACCTCTCCACTTACTCCGCTCCCCTCCTGCTTCTGCAAACCACCTTCGGACAATGAAAACCTTTGTAGTGAATGTTCAGAGAACCCAGTAGGGCGTGGAGCAGGAGGCAGGGACAGTGATGACAATGGTGACCCAGATACCTCCCCCAACTCTTCCGACCCTGATGACAATGATCCGTTCATTGACAACAATGACCCCATAAATAACTCATTGACGCCATCCACGACATGACTCACCAAGCCCTCTGTCATGGAAGAGGCTCCTCCAAGTCCCAAACCAAAGTCTGTGAACCAGACACCTTCGATGGATCTGATCCAAAGAAGCTTTGCTCATTCCCTATTCAATGCGAACTCAATTTCCAAGCCAACCCCTGATCCTTCAGAATGGACTGTAACAAAGTCATGTTCACCCAATCCTACCTGAAGGGCATGGCCCTGGACTACTTCAAGCTCTACCAAAGCCTCTCCCTTCTCCCTACTCCTCGGATACGAACCCCGATCATATCCTCCCCTAGGCAAGACCTTCCTTCCCGCTCTCGAAAATCGACTTTCCCTGCTTGAAGAAGCTCGAAAGGAAGCTCTGGCAGCACATGAAACCGCCCGACGGATCATGACAGAACGTTCCACCCAGAAATTCTCCCCCTGGAAAGTAGGTGATAAGGTTTGGCTAGAAGCTTCTAATCTACGTCTCCACTACCTTTCCCGGAAACTCGCCCCAAAACGCCATGGACCCTTTGAGATCTCTCAGGTCCTATCACCGCTCACCTACCGATTACACCTACCGCCCACATGGAAGATCCATGACGTGTTCCATGCCAACCTCTTATCTCCTTATCGCGAAACCGCTGCACATGGTCCCAACTTCTCCCGACCCCCTCCTGACCTAATTGAGGCTGAAGAAGAGTATGAAGTTGATCAGATCATTAGTCACAGAGGCAACGCTGGAAAACGCCAGTACCTAACCGCATGGAAAGGCTATCCATCCTCGGAAAACACTTGGGAGCCTGAAAGTAATCTCCGCCATGCCCCTGAGTTACTCAAGGCTTATAAGGTGAGTCATCGCTTGAACTGATTTCCCAGGAAGCGGCATCTCTTAGTGAGTACCCCCCTGCGAATGTTCAACTTCTCCATCGAAACCATCATCTTTGACTCCCCCGAATATGTCTTTCCTATCTTCATCTCGTTCCTCCTCCTCTCTCTCCTCCTCTCCAAATACCTCCCCATTGCGTTCTCGTCCTGTTCGTCCTTCTTGTTTACCCTTACACTTCATTCTCATTCTTTACGCCGCTATTCTCACCACGCCACATATCTGCCGTGCCCTCGAGGATCTTTATCTGTTCGAAGAAGACGTCGTCACCCAGGAGCTTATCAAGCTATTCCACGAAGCCCTGACTGTTGAACAATACAATCGTCTAGCCAACCCCTCGGACCCTCCTTCGGACTTCAGTATCCCTCTCCAACTTCATATATCTGCACTCCCTCGTCGCATTCTCACCATCCTTCATCTTTATGGATTCCATTCTTTCGTCGAACGGCTGCCCACCACCGTGATCTACCCCACGTTTCGACGAATCTACTTATCCATGTCCATGGGTGAACGAGACAGATACATGGAAGCTACCGACTTCCTTCCTCCTCGATCCCCGCCTACTTTACCCGTTCCCCCTCCTAGACCTCAAGGAGAAACCTTCGTACCTGCCACTCCCACCCTCGCATCCCGCATCTCGTCGCGTCCCTGCTCCCCTATGACCTCGTTATCCGAAACCCCCACAGCAATTGAACCATCCACTCCCACCTCTCCTGTCGAACGACCTCTCACTCCGGTAGCTATTCGCTTTCCACACGACCCTGACACTGTTGGCCGACATCTTGATGAAGACGCTCGACGCATCTTCAGGTCTTATTACACTCAAAACACCTCTGGCAACACTGTTCTCTCTGTGGCCACTCATGTTCTTCCTAACATATTTCCTCCTACCCCCGCCGTTGCCTCCACTCAGTGTTTTCGTTGTCACGGTCTTGGGCACTTGTGAGACGACTGCCCTCACTACATCTGCCCCAAGTGTCATCGTGCTGCCCCCGGTCATCCGACACGTTTGTGTCTTACCACCCAATGTAGCGTTTGCCTTCGATGGGGACATGAATCCCGATTTTGTCCTGGAGTACCTTGCTCCGCTTGTGCTGCATTCGGGCACTCAGAGGTTGATTGTCCTTTTGCGGTCCTTACTCCCGAGCAGGCTGCAACCATCTTCTCCCCGGGATCTCTCCAACGGGAACCCCCTCCTCCTGATGCATTGGAGTAGTATGTTACTTGAGCCTGGGGCTCCAGTATACGAAGGGGGTAATGTTACGATCCAATATATGTGTGCCTTCGTTTTCCTCATTTCTTTACGCTTCTCTACGTTCGTACTCCCTGGGATGTTAGCTCCAGGTCAAGATGACTTTCTTCTTCTCTTTAACCAGGGTGGTTTTAGCGTCGTTGCATTACCTTGAATGCAATCCCCACACCGTTCCTTCTCCTATTGCCGGTAGGGGATACGCACTTACACCTGGCTTATTAATCCTTGGACAGCTTTCTCCTCTGAGTAGTTCTCTTGCACTACTTACGTCTCCCCTAACTACCATCGTGATTCACTTAGTCGTTCTATCTGCTTCTACGATGTTCTATAGATTAGTCATCTGCAGTAGTTCACTAGTACTTATACCGAGCTGCCTGTACTTCTCTCCTCATTCTTGATCTACACAATACAACGTCGTTGTACGCTCTCAAGTCTCCTTCGTCCTAAGTCTCTTTCGACTTGAGGAACCTCGAACCCTTGACCTTGACACCCTTGACTTGTCTCTTGTCGTTGCTTTGTTCTATCGAGGACGTTGTGTCTCTTCGTGAGTACCTCCCTCGAGACAAACAGAGTACGCTCGACGTACGGCGTACGTTTCGCGTAACAAGAGGCCTTGTCATATCCCATGTTTCGGGTTCAACCTCATACTCCACCCCCGACACTTCCGACCCTTTTCCGGGTCACTCCTGTCAACTCCGCCAACTACTATGTCAACTCCTGACATTCCGCTCATCTGCACCTCCGGCACACTCCTGCACCTCCGGGCTTCGATCTGCCCTTTCCGTCTCTCTTGATTATGACTCCCCCCTTATGACTCCCTTTACTCATTCTCTGTGACAACACCATCACTAATCAGTTAACCTGTGTCTCGCTTAGAAGCACAGCTCCGGGCATTCATACATCCGTCACAGCTCCGGACCTTTGTGCATCCGTCACAGCTCCGGACCATTTGTACCTCCGTCTCAGCTCCGGCATACTTACCCCCGTCCCTCATTAACTTAGTCACTCGGACCTGTCACCTCCGTATATAATCTCATAGAGTATAGTGTCGTACTCCAGTTCGAATATCGACTTGAATACCCCACGAACCTCTGACCTCCTTGATGGGTTAACTTCCATCTCCTCTGTCATTACCTTTGGCTCCTCCATTGTTAAAACTCCGTCCCTCATCAAATACAAGGACACAGTTCGCACAAGGGCGCAGTGCTCCGACCTGAGTCGCTGAAGCCACAGTCCCTAACCCCTCCAGTCAAGTCCGCTGTGACCTCCGCTTATGTCCGTAGGACATTCATCCTCAGACATTTTCATCTGCCCTCGTCCTCTACCTTGTCACTGAACTTCGTCATCCATCTCCGGACATCCTCATCCGCCTCCGGACATCCTCGTCCACCTCCAGACATCCTCGTCCGCCTCCGGACATCCTCGTCCGCCTCCGGACATCCTCGTCCGCCTCTGGACATCCTCGTCTGCCTCCGGACATCCTCGTCCGCCTCCGGACATCACCGTCTGCTTCCGGACTTTGTCCTTCACTCTCGGACCTTGTTCTCGTTACCGGACTTGGTCAACCCCTAAGCGGACTTATGCTCTGATGCCAAAACAGAGCATAGGACCTCCAAGTAATCATGGTTCTAACAGTGCCCTTGACACAGAGTGAGATACTAAGATAGCTGACTCCACCCCTTTTGACCCCCTGGTCATTGACGCACTCACCACCCTGGCCTCAGAAGCTCCATTCCTCCCCTGCACCATCAAGGCTAACTGGACCTTCTTGGATAGCTGCCTTTACTTCAAAGGCCACCTTTACATCTCTGAGCCAGCATGCCATGGCCTCATTTCCTCTCTGCATGTCTCCCCTGCTGGGGGACACAAGGGCTATTTCCACATGGTCCACTGTGTCCAGTGCAACTACTGGTGGCCTGGCCTCACCTCCTTCCTTTGCCAGTTCATTGCTGGCTGTACTGTTTGCCAATCCTACAAGGTGAACACACACTCCATGGTCCCTGGACTTATGCACCTCCCCGTCACTGCCACCTGTCTGTTCTAGAACCTTTCCATTGGTCTCATCAAGGATCTCCCACCTTCTGACAGTTTTGACTCTGTGATGGTTGTGGTCAACCATGGACTTACAAGGGGGGTAATTTTCCTCTCCTGCCACAAGATGATTGATGCCACCGGTGTTGCATCACTCTTTTTTGAACACATCTTCCCTTGATTCAGCCTTCATGACAAACTCATCTCAGACCAGGGTCCACAATTCACCTCCGCCTTTGCTTGAGAACTCTCTTGTCTCCTGCAATATGACCTTGCCTTCTCCACTGCCTACCATCCTCAGATGGATGGAGAGACTGAGCGTGTAAACCAAGAACTTGAAACATACCTCTACATATTCTGTGCAGGTAATCCCTTGAAATGGAAATCCCTCCTTCCAACTGCAGAATTCTCCCACAACTCCACAGTACATTCAGTAACCAAACAGACCCTGTTCTCTCTCATGATGGGCTACAAATCCTGTGCCTATCTGCCTATCAGAAAGACTTTTCTTCCCACCCTCAAACAATGGCTCCACTCCCTCAACAAGGCTCAGAAAGAGGCCCATGCCACTCATGAGCAAGCACAACAGCTCATGAGGGAACACATTTCCTCCAACTTTAAGCCTTGGAAACTTGGTGATAAAGTCTGGCTGGAATCCAAGAACCTCTGACTGCAGCTTCCTTCTAAGAAGCTTGCCCAAAAGCAGACTGGTCTCTTTGAGACAATTCAGGTGATCTCCTACACTGCCTACCAGCTAAAACTTCCCCTGATGTGGAAGGTACATGATGTCTTCCATGCTTCCCTCCTTTCCCCTTATAGAGAAACTGTGGAGCATGGCCCCAACTTCCATAATCCTCCTCCCGATCTAATCACTGGAGAAGAGAAATACAAAATCAATCAGATCCTTGCCCACTGAGGACCTGCTCACCACCAACAATTCCTAATCTCATGAAAAGGCTACTTGTTGGCTGAAAACACCTGGGAACCCAAAGCCAACATAATGCATGCACAGACCACCCTTGCAGCCTATAAGGCTCACTTTCTGTCTGATTTTCCCAACTGAGCCTCTCTTCTCTGCTCACCACCACCTCCCACTATGCAGCTCTCCATTTTCATCTCTTTGGATTGCACTGACCTTGCTACCATCCTCACCCTTGCCTTCACCTATGTGCTCTTCTGCACATTCTGCTCACTAAATTGCCCCATCATCTCCATAATGGCAATTGGTGGGATCCAATTTAAGTGGGCACTTATCTGCCCACAATCCTACCATACTTCTATGTACAAATTCAACGAAGCTAATGCTTGAGGTAGTGTCCAATCCTGGGATCCTCTGGACCTCAGTCCTGGGGAACAGGCTCAACTCACTGAGCAGGACCTCATGGATGACTAGAATCTCCAATCCTTCATTCCTTTTATGGAGATGGGACTGGTTTCCCACCCTGTTTTGTAATAACCATCCATTTTTGTCCTGGACCTTGATCTTGTCATCAAGGACTGAGCTTCAATCTGGACTCCTTTTAAGGATGACCCCCATCTATTTGAACCTCATTTCAACATGTCCTACATCTACAACCTCCTTGTCCTCCTCTAACAGCTCCCCACTTTCAACTGTAGGACTTTCATTGTGGAATTCTTGGAAAAACCCTTCTGCATCCTTGCCCTCAAGGGACTCCCCATGTATCTGCATGCCTCCTACATTCACCAACTCATCACTCTCTATCAATACTATGCCATCACTAGAGGGAAGATTGCAGAGAGCTCCAACCCATTATCCAAGGAGGTCGCAGCACTCTTTGAGACTCGGAACATCATCCTTGACTCACTCCACTCAGCAGAGATTCTCAACCTCATCATTCAACTACCAGAGGATCTTCTCTGTCAAGCCATCCCCCTCATCATTCTTTCACTGCCCTAGGGGACCAGATGGCCAGAAATCTCCAGTTTCAACCACTGTCCCCTCCACTACAGGATCTCCTGAACTCCCTGAAACTTGGACTGCCTCACCTTCTCCCCCTCCCACTTCACCTGGCAAATCACAGGTTTGTTCCATTCACCACCAACATGCCACTGTCTTTGTTTTCAGTGCTGGATCTTGCAACCATGGACTATTAATGCTGAGGCTAGTATCCAGTGGGTCCTGGTCTCATTGCTGGGAACAACAATGAGCAGTGGTCTTGTATGATGACAGCATTGAAGTACGGAGGTGGAAGTCTTGCAGTAGACATGTCTAACTGTGGAAGGTGGGTCTCACTCAGACAGGGCTGAGTGGTACTAGATACTATCCAGATTCAGGTAGAACTAGATGGGGAACTGTAGTACATGCAATGTGGGTATATAAAGAGGAGAGCAGAGTATGAAATGGGAATGAGAGATCCCATTTTGGGAGATGCTGTCTGACCACAATGAATTAAGAGAGGTTATGTAAGCCACAACAAAAAGAGAATGGGCCATGACAAAAAGAGATGGATGCAACTCTAGAAGTCAGAAAGGTAACAAGGCTGTGTCACCACAACCAAAAGAAGGTGGACTATACTGCTTTGGGAATGGACCTAGATGAAAGAAGAATGGATGTACACATAATAGGGAATGGGCTGTGTATGTGGATCCATACACCATCTAGAAAGGAAATGGTGGAAACTGAATGAAGTCTGGAAAACAAAAGGACATGTCTTCGGAATCTATAGGAGGTGGAGTGGATAGGGGCAACATGGATGGGGCAAACAAAGGGAAAAGTGTAACATTACCCCCTTCATACTCCTGAGGTACCACCTCAGAATGTCTCAGAACTTCCACTATCATCGCTATCTCCTCCTGAGAGAAGTCCAGTAGGGATGAACCATCCAGTAGGAGGGGAGAAGGGACGAGTCTGTTCAGGTTCATTGCACTTGTAGAGGGAGTGGCCAATGGTACTGCAGTTAGGGCAGCATCACATAGGGCAATGGCACTGAGCATGTCTAGGAGAGAAGACCTCACAGAGAGGACATTGGTACTGGGGGCAGTTGGGGCAGATGTGGGAGGTGGATTGACAATGGTAACAAAGTCATCATTGTGGATGGTGATGTCAAGGAGGTGGGACAGGGAGCCCATTGGGAATGGGGTCCAAGGGGTGGGTGTGCTAGGGGTACTTGGGATTAGAGTTCTGGTGTGAGCACCAGGAGACCTTCTGTCACCAACAGTTCCTACAAGGGGTCCATGGTCATGAGATCCAGTGCTGAAAACAAAGACAGTGGTATGTTGGCAGCAAAGGGGGTGAGCTTGTGATTTGTTGGGTGGAGTGGGAGGGGGAGAAGATGGGGTGGTCCGAGTTCCAGGGAGTTTAGGAGTTCCTGGAGCAGAGGGGATGGTGGTCAAAACCAGAGGTACCGGCTATCTAGTCCCCTGGGTTGGCAAAAGGAAGATGAGGGGAATGGCTCCACAGAGAAGATCCTCTGGTAGTTGGATGATGAGGTTGAGGATCTCCGCCAAGTGGAGTGAGTTGAGGACAATGTTCCAAGTTTCAAAGAGCACTGCGATCTCCTTGGATAAGGGGTTGGGGCTCTCCACAATCTTCCCTCTAGCGATGGTGTAATATCAGTAGAGAGTAATGAGTTGGTGAATGTAGGAGGCATGCAGATAGGTGGGGAGTCCCTTGAGTGTGAGAACACAGGAGGGTTTTTCCAAGAATTCCACGATGAAGGTCCAACAATTGAAGGTGGGGAGCTGTTGGAGGAGGACAAGGAGGTCATAGGCATAAGACATGAGAGGAATGAGATTCAAGTAGATGGGGGTCATCCTAAAAGGAGCCCAGATTGAAACTCTGTCCATGACAAAAAGGTTAAGGTCCAGATGAAAACAGATGTTTATTACAACACAGGGTGGGAAACTAGTCCCATTCTCATAAAAGAAATGATGGATCAGGGACCAAAATCATCCATGAGGTCTTCTGCAGCTAGTTGTGCCTGTTCCTCAAGACTGAGATCCAGAGGATCCCAGGATTGGGTGCCACTCCAAGCATTGGTCTTATTGAATTTGTACATAGAAGTCTGATAGGACTGGGGGTAGACAAGTGCCCACTTAAATCGGATCCTGGCAATCGCCATAACAGAGACAACAGGGTGATTAAGTGAATGAAACATATGAAAAAGTACATAGGTGATGGTAAGGGCAAGGATGGTGATATGGTCGGCATGACCCAGAGAGACAGAGAAGGAGAGTTGCATAGTGGGAATGGTGGTGGTGAGCAAAGGAGAAAAGCTCAGTTGGAGAAATCAGTGGGGAAGCAAGCCTTATAAGTTGTGAGGGTGGTTTGTGTGTGCATTATATTGGCTTCTGGTTCCCAGGTGTATTTGGCTGAAGAATAACCCTTCCATGAGATCAGGAATTGTTGGCAGCGAGCAGAGCCTCAGTGAGCAAGGATTTGGTCAACTTCATATTCCTCTTCTCCAGCAATCAGATCAGAAGGAGGGTTTAGGAAATTGGGGCTGTGTTCTGCAGTTTTCCTATAGAGGGAAAGGAGGGAAGCAAGGAAGATGTCATGTATCTTCTATGTCAGAGGAAGTTTTAGCTGGTAGGCAGTGTAGGAGATTACCTGAGTTATCTCAAAGGGACCTATCTGCTTTTGGGCAAACTTTTTGGAAAGAAGCCACAGTTGAAGGTTCTTAGACTCCAGCCATACTTTGTTGCCTAGTTTCCAAGGCTTAAAGTTGGAGGAGATGTGTTCTCTCATGAGCTATTGTGCTTGTTCATGAGCAGCCTGGACTTCTTTCCAAGCCTTGTCAAGGGAGTGGAGCCATCGTTCAAGGGTAGAAAGGAAGGTTTTTCTAAGGGGTGGATAGGTACAGGGTTTGTAGCCCATCATGAGAGAGAACAGTGTTTGTTTAGTGACTGAGTGTCCTGCAGAGTTGTGGGAGAATTCTGCAGTTGGGAGAAGTGATCTTCATTTGGAAGGGTTGCCTGTGCAAAATATGCAGAGGTAGGTTTTAAGTTCCTGGTTTACACATTTGGTTTCTCCATCTGTCTGAGGGTGATAGGTGGTGGAGAGAGCGAGGTTGTATTGCAGGAGGCAGGAGAGTTTGCAGGCAAAGGCAAAGGCAAAGGCAAACTGTGGACCTTAGTCTAAGATGAGTTTGTCATAGAGACCAAATCAGGGAAAGACATGCTTGAAAAAGAGTGATGCAACACTGGCAGCATTGATCATTTTATGGCAGGGGAGGAAAATTACCCCCTTTGTAAGACCATGACCATGGTCTACCCCGACCATGACAGAGTCAAAGCCATTGGAGACCAGGAGGTCAGTGATGAGATCAACAGAGAGATTCTGGAAGGGGCAGGTGGCAGCAACCGGGAGGGGGATCAGGCCAGGAACAGTGTGGTGTGTGTTTGCCTTATGGGATTGGCAAACTGCACAGCCAGTGATAAACTGTCAAAGGAAAGAGGTGAGGCCCAGCCACCAGTAGTTGTGCTGGACACAGTGGACTGTGTGGAAGTATCTCTCATGCCCCCCTGTAGGAGAGACATGGAGGGAAGAGACCAGGTCATGGCAGGCAGGTTTGGGGACATAGAGACAACCCTTAAAATAAAGGTGCCCATCCAGGAAAGTCCAGTCAGCCTTGACTGTGCAGAGGAGAAATGGAGGCTCTGAGGCCAGGGTGGCAAGAGTATCGATGACCAAGGGATTGGAAGGGATAGAGTCAGCTATCTTAACAGCCAATTCAGTGTCAAGGGCGCAGACAAAGGCATTAGGGGGAAGCAGTGTTACTTCTGCATTGTCCAAGGTGGTGTCCACCTCAGCCAATCATGAGAGTGCATCTGCAGGACCCATCTGAGAGCTGGGATGATAGTTCCAATGGAGGTTGAAGTCCTGGATGAAGAGCATCCAATGGGCCTGACAATGAGAAAGCTTGTGGGGGGCCTTGAAGTAGGTGAGATTCTTGTAGTCGGTAAGAATCATCACAGGGTGGTAAGTGCCAGTGAGATAATGATGCCATTCCTCAAAGGCAAGGATCATGGCCAGGAGCTCACGATCGTA